>BPLR01016045.1:0-101095 GCA_021605095.1 Caerostris extrusa | reverse complement strand
ATTTTTAAAAACCTACTTTCTAACAATAAAAAGTGTTTCGTAAAATTTGAGGAAACCGTTAACTTCGTTATGTCTTACTAAAAAATAATTAAATAATTATATTATATATATATATATATATAACGGTTTTTTGAAGAAGGGTTTTTTTTCATGAAGAAGGTTTTTTCGCTTTTGAGGATATAAAAATATAAAATACATTATACACTGAAGTGACAAAAGTCATGGGATAGCAATATGCAAATTTTCAGATGGCAGTAGCATCACGTAGAACAGGTATAAATGCGCAGTGCTTTCGCAGAGCTTTCATTTCTGTTCAAGTTATTCATGTGAAGAGGTTTTGACGTGATGATGACCGCACGACGGAATTAACAGACTTTGAACGCGAAATGTTAGTTGGAGCTAGACGCATGGGTCATGCCATTTCGGAAATCGTTAGGGAATTCAACATTCCCAGATCCACTGTGTCAAGAGTGTGCCGAGAGTATGAAATTTCAGGCATAACATCCCACCATGGACAGCGCAGTGGTCGACCGCCTGCACTTAACGACCGAGACCGGCGACGTGTGCAAAGAGTCGTAAATTCTAACAGACAAGCAACACTGCGTCAAATAACCGCAGAAATCAATGTGGGACATACAAGGGACTTGTCAGTTAGAACTGTGCGGAGAAATTTGGCTTTCTTGGGCTATTCCAGCAGAAGACCGACTCGAGTGCCTTTACTGACAGAACGACATCGCTTGCAGCGACTCGTGGGCACGTGAGCATATCGGTTTCCCTAGATGAATGGAAACCGTGGCTTGGTCCGATGAGTCACGATTTCAGTTGGTAAGAGCCGATGGTAGGGTTCGAGTGTGGCGCAGACCCACGAAGCCATGGACCCAAACTGTCAGCAAGGCACTGTTCAAGCTGGTGGTGGCTCCGTAATGGCGCGGGCTGTTTTTTCATGGCATGGACTTGGTCCTCTGGTGCGACTGGACAGAACATTGACTGGAAATGCTTATGTTCAGCTACTTGGAGATCACTTGCAGCTATTCATGGACTTCATGTACCCAAACAACGATGGGATTTTTATGGATGACAATGCACCATGTCACCGGGCCACAACTGTTCGCGATTGGTTTCAAGAACATTCTGGACAATTCCAACGAATGATCTGGCCACCTAGATCGCCCGACATGAATCCCATCGAGCATTTATGGGACATCATCGAGAGGTCTGTTCGTGCCCAAAATCCTGCACCATCAACGCTTTCACAATTATGGACGTCTATCGAGACAGCATGGCTCAATATTCCTGCAGAAGACTTCCAACGACTTGTTGAGTCCATGCCACGTCGAGTTGCTGCACTTCGCCGGGCGAAAGGAGGGCCGACACGATATTAAGAGGTATCCCATGACTTTGCCACTTCAGTGTATATATAATATAAAAATCCAAGCCCGACTCATGGCTCAGTGGCAACGTGCACCGCTGGTGGGCCCTTAGGGCTGAGTAAGGTTCAATCCGCTGTTGTAGACACTTTTAATGGCTTGTTTCACAACATGGCTTGTTGTAGACACTTTTAAAAAAAAACGTGAGTCTTGATGGCTTTTGTGATGTTCAGCGTCATGTCTCGTTAGTCGGACTACCTGGTGAGAGTTTTTCCGGATTTTCACTCTTACTAACCGCAAATACGGGGAATTTCCCCGGGAAGGAACTGTCTTTCTTCAGCGACATGGAACCAAGTCAGACTTCTACCTGCAAGGGCTCCATCACTACAGAAGATGCCCCTCTCCCCTCCATCCATCAGTAGATTACTCATGGGATGTCCGCTCCACACTGCAGGATACTGAGGATTAGATACAGACAAAAATCCGAATTACAGAAATCCCTTTTCTTTTTAGGCAAAACTCGTGATGAGTGCACACAAAATATTTAAATGTCTGTTTTATTTGGGTGTTTTAAATTAATCTACATTTATTGCTGAAATACACGCGAAATGTTGAGTCTGAAAATGCCCAGGCAAAAGGTTCAATTCTTTTTAAGCAGTTTGTTCTTAATCATCACTGAATAGTCAAAATTATAATTAATTAATTATTTTTTCAATTAAACATAAAGAGGTTAAAGTTTCACTTAAATTTTATAAGACACGTGTTATTGTTAATAGCTTTTTAAAAACATTACTTGATAATTTAAAATGAAAAAAGTTTTGCATAATTAGGTAGTTGATTCTGTAACCCAGATATAACCAATTAGAACATAATTACCTTCTGGGATTCATTTAATTTAATTCATTGTGACTGAATTAAACATTTTGGAAAAGATAAACAACCCATTAATCATAGAAGATCTGCTTATTTGAATTTTAATCAAAGATGTTCAAAAGGAAACTATACTTGGAACGCTAAATTAACTTGATGATATTTTCCACAAATATCTTTATCAGATTACAGAACATTCGCGTACACGTGTATATAAATTTAAAAACGCAGTTACATTGTATGAATTAATCTACTGTCAACACTAACATAACTTTTCACTCACCTAGAACAGGAAACTGACAGTTTTCTGCACGAGCAATACTGTATCACCCTGCCAAGATATTTCTAATATTGTACCTCATTTGCATAGTATTCAGTTTCCCAAAATGTGTGATCTAGAATTACAGTTCTGACCTTAAGTTTTAAGTAATGGTTTACTTCCATGCGGACTTAAGTATGTTAATATATATTCTCGATGTTGGCATTTTCTTATCATCTTGTTATATGTACTCCGTTTTGCAAAAAGACAGATAGTTATTTATTTTAACCTATATATTGTTTATTTAAATGCTAACATGTTTTAATCTTCATTCTCTAGATAATAATTCATAAGTTGCATAAAAATTATTAGTGAAGTTTTTAATATTTTATGATTTACATTTGGGAAAGAAGTTATGATATTGTTGTTTGCACCAAAGGAAAACAAAAAAGATAGTTTAAAATGTATTATGGGGTGAATATATTTAAAGTGACCTCATTTTTAACTAACCTGACTACCATATTATCTTACAGGGTTTTAGATAGTCTGTATCCTGCCTTTTGAATATGATTTTAATATTTATCGTACTTGACAACAATAAAGGTAGTTTAAATATTATGGTGTAACTGCTGTTAAGGCTGGGCACATTTTTAACTGTTATATCTCATTAGGGAAATTTGCAAAGGTTAGATTATATCTGTTCAGTATAATATACTATTGCTATTTATAGGTAGTAATAATATATTATACTATTTATAGGCAGTAATAAAGATAGTTGAAAATACATGATAGTAATTCATGTTGAAGACAATTTTAATTGCCCTGCGAAACTTTGAAAAATTTCGACTATATTTTCTCATTATGATATAATAATAATATTAAATATATTAGAGGTTTTAAAAATTTGAATAAATTCTTCACATTGCCAAAAAAAAAAATCTCTCATTCAGTAAAGCTTAATTAAAGAAGAAATTCATAATGATTTAATCCGATTTTTGGTGAACACATCATCAACAAATCAATCAACTGGTGATATAATTGTCATATTAATGTGACCTTGAATTAAAGACAATATTCTGTAAAATATGATATAAATTATAAAAATTACAATCGTTTATTAAAAATATATTTTTTTATTTTTAAAAAGGAAAGGACATGCTTTAAAAATAATACATTTGAAATTTTAGCTAATAAATATCTTCTAAGAAATATCTCTATATCTTCTAAGAACTCTTTTATTCCCGAAATGCATATACCAACCAGAAATGTTGCAAAATTATTGATAGTAAAAACATTGTGGTGAAAGGGCGTGTGAAACATGTTGTTTGCATGTAAATACCATTGTATGGTATTTACATGCAAAAACATATATGATATTTACGTATGAAAGACAATTCAAATACGATAAACCCAATTGTTTAAGATATTTTCTGTCTGTCAAGAATATCAAAGCAGATGGAGCAGTTTTGATTCAAATTGAGAGAGATTTGATTAAAATTAAAAACTGAAATGGTTTTGATGAAATTAAAAATTATCTCCAAAGACACCAAAACAATTTATTAAAATTACTCGGCAACTGTTTTATTTTCTAAAAAGGAACTAAACACCCAAAAACTGTTATTATTTCCAAAAACGACTTCTAAGCAAAAGTTAAACTCAATCACTGAATAGAGAACTTTCAAAACATCTGTACTGGAGTTTCCTACAAGAAAACATGTTTTAAATCATGTTTAAAATTTGTTGGAGATTTTTGAACGACAGGCTTGTGAAAATCCAAATTAATTCAATTAAATTTTTTAACTGAAAGCTCCAAATTCAATATCTTGGATAAAGATATTAATTTTCTTATATAAATAATTGAATCTTTTCAAATTATCTTTCAGATGGCTCATTTTTAATAGATAGATGAAAAAATTAAATAAAAACAATAGAATTACAAGACATATCATTGGAGTGGTATCAAATTTACTTCCACCAATTTTAATCAGATTAATTTATTTAAAAAAGTTTTAAAACGAATGTTAATTAAAAACTATTATATTTATTTATGAAATTAGGACAGGTATTATTGTTGAGAGTGATATTACTTCATTAAGAATTCTCATGAAGTAATTATATACTCTCAAATGTTTTTCACCATTGTTACTTTTTTAATTATTACTTTAATTAAAATATTTATTTTAGTTCTGAAGAAATATACCATTTCCATTTTATAACTTTCTGATCCAACTTGAGATTGTGAACTAATTTAAGTCTTTTTAAAACTAAGTTGAATTTTTATATTCTTTTTATTTCAATTAACACAAAACTCTTTAATAATCTAAAGACCATCACCAGTTAATTACAAATACAGCAACAATACAATGAATGGTTCAATATTCCCTTAAAAGTTATAATAAACTTCCAAAAATTACTTTTCACACATTCCAGTAATAAATTAAAGTATTAAATTTATTCCAAATACAAAACTTCACCATTATTGCTTAATTAATTATACTTTCAAAATCAGCAAACAGTACTTTCGCATAACAAACTAAAGCGCTGAAAAGAGTGACTGTCTTTAGCAATCGCTGAAAAGGTAAATAAATTAGAATGCATTAAATGACATCCCTTAATAAAGCCAAAAATTGAAACCTGTTAAGGGAAATTGACGATTTCACTTTAAAGTGCATTCAAACACAGAAAGTGGCAATCGCTAGAGACAGATGTGTGAAAATCACTAATTAGACAAGGGATTAATCAATGTGGGAAAGGTGGTGTAGCTCATTATTATATTTTGATGGTTTCAGAGATTCAGTTATCAGAGATCAATCAAAGACTAATGAACGCTATCTTAGTTAATAATGACATTAACGGATTTCACCGCAGCTATAAACTATTATTATTGAAATAGTAGATAAACGTGTATTAATCACCTAGGGAGAGGAGACAATTTGCATGGATATTTATAATAGAAGAGGAATAGATTTGGTTAGATCATTTAAAATTCTTAAAAGTCTAAACAGTCATTGTTTTAGGAAGATATCTTTTACTCAATGCATTATACAGCTATTTAATTCATTTATTTCCAGTAAAAATTCGAGCAGTCTGACGGTCAATTGGCTACAGATCTGGTTTTTGGTATTTCAGGTTCGGATCCTGTCTGTGGCATGGATGTTTATTAGTGGTTTGGAATCCCCATTAAAATGTAGGTCCCGGTCTAATTAGCACAAAGTGTGCAAAAAATGACCGTAGAGCGACAAACAAAACTAGTAACAATTCTACAATTTTCAAATATCGTTTTAGTTCATTCATTTAAGTGTGAACTTATAATTAATATTACCAATTTTAATGCAATAATATTCAGAATTTGTGCTAAACATGTTACTTTGTTTCTCGTTGTTGTTGTTTTTATATTCCTTGTGTTCTTTTTATTTTATTGCTTATTGTAGCCTGCCACTGGAAATAAAAAATATTCAGAATTTATCGTGATATGGGATGCTAAATTTTTAGGTTTCGGTAAGTCCGAATTTCAACTTATTAGAAAAATTCTACATAACTAGCAAAATGTGGGGTCTCCATAGTTTGCAGTGAATAAAAGATTTTTTTTCATTGAAGGCCTCATATTTTACATGATATAACATGAAATAGGAGAAGGGAGACAATAATTTTCAGAAGGACTTTACGTTTCAAGTACCAAAAATTTAAATGTTGTAATATATAAAACTTAGAAAACTCCCACCAGGCAATTCGATTTTTAAAGTGAGACTCTCACGCGAGGCACTGCACTCTCCAACGAATCTCCGTTTCTGAAATGAGCGACTTCCCAGCTCAGGCAAGAACATGTGTATTATAATAACACAATTCAGTTGGATTATAATGTTGGATAATAAGTATCTGTTATTGAACTATTATCTATTATTGTATCTATTATTATCTATCCATTATTATTATTGAATAAGTATTTATTATTGAACATATAAATGATAAAATACTCATGCGATAAAATACCTGTAAAATAAACCTGACAAAATACTGATACGATAATTTCTGTACGATAAAATACTAGATATGTATGCATAAACATTGTACAATCAGATGCTAATTTAAAATTTCATTGAACTACTAATTAACTATTCCTATTATTCTGTCTCGCGCATCGGGTGCAATTTCAAAATATAAATAATACAGAAAATTTTTAGTTAAAATAAGCTCCAAAATGATAAACGTCGAAATAAAGTTTAATTAAGAATAAAATGTCTACGTAATGCATTAATAAATATTTTAGACAAAGACAAAAACTCATTTTATTTACTATTTAGATATATATTCCTTACTAAATTATTTAGTTTAGTAATTTTTAATTTGTTTATTTTGATCAAATATTTTGTAATACCATCTGTTATCGTCTATTACCTAATATAATATCATTTCCTATGTATTAGAATATGTGGAACGAAATAGATTCTTACGATTTTATTTTTAGTATTTTTTTTCCTATTTTTTACCTGAGCTCAATCTGATTTAGAGGAATTTAGATTAAAGGCTGGCAAACCAGCCGAAAAGGAGATTCTAGTTTTTAGGCTGGGGATAGGCACGATGAATCAGTAAGTTGTAAAAGGCATTTAATTGATTCAAAGAGTGAAGGATGACTAGCAATTCTGCACACACAAACTAACCCTGCAAACAACCATTCAAATTTCGGTAGAACTAGGAATTAGCATTAGTCACTCAAGTAGTGAACTCATTGTAAATTTGTGAATAAACTTAGCAGATTAATGTGCAACGCTTAAGAATATATATGCCTTACCATTGAAAAAAAGTTTTTTCAAAACTTTTTGTAATATTTTAATTTCATTCCACTTTTTTTCAAAAAACAATTTTGCAATTTTTTTTACCAAGAACATTCAATGCGTCATTCTAACTTTTGAGTTCCTTTAACAATCGATATTATACAAAAAAAAAAATATGATTATCCTTAATATTGTGTATTATAATATCTTCTCAAACATCTCAACGAAATAAAGAGACCCTATAGAAAATAAGTTGAAGTCAACTTTCATCAATGAATTTCCAAACAAATGAATTTCCTCGGCCCACGAGAAAAGAAAGAAACTTAACTTTAGTAGTTTGTCCTGGCTGCCAGAAATCTAGGTCGTAGGTGAAAGGATTGATGCTAACAAGACTAGAGCTGAGAAAAGAAAGTGAGAAAATGTGTAAGGCGATGACTGAGAATGTGTTGAAAGAGAATGGTTCGGAGTTTCAATTACCTTAATTGCCCATCTGTGTAACAGATGGAAAAGGTAACGCGAACTTTTTAAAGATGATACGTTTCATATCATTAATTGCAGAGAAAAAGTCGCCGTATAACAACTGTAAATCAAGTTTTGTAGATTTACATTGCAGCACATGCTGCAGTTTTAGTTATCTTTTTTTTTTTGAAAACTAAAGAAACTTTTAGGAGGAAAGAAGACTTGAATTAATGTCACTACAAGATTTAGAAGGAATGAAATGTTAAAGCTTGCTTTATAAAAATATATGAAGCAAAGTTTGTTCATTTCAATTTTCTGACATCTATAAAAAATACCACTAATATCTGTTTTATTATTATTTATGAAATTGTCTTTATAAATAAAAGTTATTAGGTAATTTTAGAGCTCCAATATAGTAATATTCACATAAACTTGACCCAATGTTAACACGCGTAGCTAACGTGTAAGATGTTTCAAGTAGGCTTCAATTAGTTCAACTGAATAAGCAGAATTAAATCAGAATTGAATTAGTTCAACCAGTATGCTTCCGTAGTTCGATCTGCTGGCGGACTTCGTTGCGACCACCAATCTCAGAAAAACGAGACTAGGTGGCGACTGCGACAACGAGGACAAAGCATCCCATCAACTTGCAAATGTAGAGAAGCTACTTCTAAATTCCCCTGGAATTCACTCTCCCTCTCTCTCTCTTTTATATATGTGAATTAATAATATTTAATTATAATTAAATAAAAAAAATTTCAAAATTTGTGAGACAAAATAGCCTAATAGTCAATTTTTAAAATTAATTTCTCCTTTATATGAAAGTTGAATAATAATAATCTGTTAATTTCCTTTAACTTTCGGATAGAAATTAAAAATTTATAATTGGAGAAAGGTAAGAAATAAAAATTTCACAAAAGGGTTTCCAATTCTAGGAAAAGGAATTTCATTCAGATACTGATTTAAATGCACATGTTTAAACAAATTTATTTAAACCTATTTTGGATACTCTCAAATACACCAATATATGTTTTAAGAAGTATATATAGTATATATATATATATAGTATTATTTATAGTATATTTTAATAAAAATTATGACATCAAAATTGTATAAAATATTATATATATATATATATATATATATATATTTAAATTTAAATTTTTACTAACTGAATAAGAATGTTTAAAACTTTAAAAATATTTAACTACAAAAGGATTTCAAAAGACAAAATTTATCTATTCGCATAAATGTCGGCAATATATTTGGTATGTAGCAATAATATTTTCTATTTATTATGAGTATTTTCATTATTATTCGTAGTGTAATTGCTTTAAATATATCAAATATTAAAGAAAAACGTATGATTGGTTCAATCTATACATTATTTAATGATATGAGTTAAAAAATCTGAAAATGTAACTATTCACTAACTCTATCACAACATTAACTCTGAAAAATGATAGCTGTGGCAGTCCAAAATTTATCTTAAGCCCAGTTCTTAAGAAATGTTTCTTTCGAAACAGAATTATTATTTGTTATGTTATATATGTTATGTTTTGAATTATTATTTATTATATATTTTTTTTTTTGAAATTGTGGAATTCTTAAATTGTAAACGCATTTTATATCAGTTAAATAAATTATTTTCCCATATTCGATTATTAGCACAATAGTACAAAAGCAGCAATGTTAAACAGCAGTATAAACACTATCATGAACTATGCAGCATTTTTATTAAAGCATTTTAAAAGTTTTATTTGTGGAGCAAAATATTTGCACACATGTGAATATTGTTACTAAATTAAATACATAAAAAATTAATTGTTAGTGAAATATAAGATAGAGAAATATTTGACAGTATCAAAGCCATGGCGAAATAGCAATTGATGACATTTCTAAAAAAAAAAAGACAAAGATATTATTGAGAACTTTTTAATATTTTCTTAATAGCTCATCAAATTCCAAAACAATTGCTACCCCCGATCCCAAACAATCATTTACTTGGAACTCTTTTTAAAATGTTACAAAAATGTAATTATAAATTCACATCTGAGAGCAATAGTAAAAATATTGAAAGCATAGAAGACTATTGCTATAAAGGCATAGCAGTTTACCTTTAAATTAAAGCAATATATATTTAAGTCACTAATTAAACAAAACAAGAATATTGTTTTTAAAAGCTTCACATTTTATTTATGCATTCTTTAATTCATATAAGAGATACATAGATGCAAATTAACTTTAATATCTTTAAATTAACTTATTTCTTATACAAACAAAAGGATACATTTTAAATTTTCTTTAGAAGATCTAAAAATATAAACACATTTGAATGATTCTCAAATTAAATCTTTGTTTTAGCGTCTGTTTATAATTGAAATTATTCATATGCATAACAACTGCTTTTGATAACATTTGCAGTCAAAAGGAATTTTTAATTTGTGTGTCTTTATGAAAACTATTCATTTATTTATTCAAAATCCCTTATGCAGATGTATTTTTCTTATTAAATTTCTGATTAAAATTTTATTAATTACAATTTTAATTCCTCTATGAAATGATTTTTATGTTCTTTATTGATAAATATTTGACAATTCTGCTAATAACATGTAATGGGATTTTAAATAAATATACTTATTTGTCAGAAATATTTATGTTTATAGATTTGTACACAATTGCTGCATGGAGTTTTGTTATTGCCCATAAGCTAATAAATATAAGAATCTGTTTAAGATGTTTTTAAAATCTAATTAAGTTCTAAGTTAAAGCTACTGTCGTTTGAATTTTTGATCTTGTAATTGGGTACAAGGGATTAAGAAATTTTTGTAATTGTACAAATAGAGATGCTTATGTAACATTTTCCTCAAAGTAAAAAAAAAACAATATATATATATATATATAAAATACAAAAATTGATGCTTGTGTAAAGTTATTTATCAAAGTAAAACTGAACACATATATTTTTTTTCAGTAAAGATGCAAAATGAGTAAATAATCACTGATGCAAT
Organism: Caerostris extrusa; assembly: GCA_021605095.1. Taxonomy (NCBI): domain Eukaryota; kingdom Metazoa; phylum Arthropoda; class Arachnida; order Araneae; family Araneidae; genus Caerostris; species Caerostris extrusa. The sequence goes on along the minus strand of BPLR01016045.1, from coordinate 90,357 downwards.
TTAAATATATAATAAGTAAATAATTTAATAAATAAATTTATTCTAAGATATCAAACTTTGTCAAGTACAATAATTTCCCTATTTATTAATAAATTACAATTTCTAATAAAATATCGATTAAATTCTGTTGTCAGAAAATATTATATAAATTTTCTAGTAAAATAGTTTACGAACTTTCTAATAAAATACTCTACAAACGTTTTTATAACATTATTTACCGATTAAAATTACTTGCTTTGAAAATTGAAATTGGATTAAACTTACATATATTGCAATTATTTCAAACATAGCATATTTTTTTTTGCAGAAATAAGTATATAAAGTTTTCTTCGTGAAATAAAAATAGTAATTTGAAACTCAAATTTTAGGCATGTATATTGAAAATGAAAGTGCAAAAATTGCCTAAATCTTTACATATTTAATGTGAATTAGTGTTCCCAGAAGAGTCTTCAAGAAATACACATTCCGAGAAAATGAATACCTTATATTTTTTAAAAACTTAAAAAAAAAAAAATTACAGCATTATTCTCCAAAATATATTTTTATATTAGTATATATGTGTAAGAAAATTAGGATGAGTTGGGATAATATTAGGATTAAATATTAGATGAAGTGGGGTAAATGTAAATGATTTTTATAATTTTTTTCGTTTTTTAAGCAAACAATAGGTGAAAAGAATTTCTCTGAATTGTTAGATCCCTTTTCTAGTAAAATTTTATTATAAATTATTATTAATTTTATTATAAATTATTCTTGTCTGTCTACAATAATCCCACGACTTTGAGTACTTCCCTGTGATGAAAGAGAAATCGAAAACAGTGTATCATGCTTATGTTTGTCTAAGTTTGTCCAGTTTCATCTACATTGTATACAAAATATGCTCATTTTTTACCAGTTGAGGGCTCTGAGTGCAACTCAGTATTGTGTCATGAAACCAGTAAACAAAAAAATAGGACCTTGCATATTTTCGTGAATTCAACAAAAATTCTGAATTTTTTGATATCGAAATGTTTAAGAAATTGTTTGATATTGTTTTGTAAATCTTTGGTACCAGTCACCTCCTTGCATCTCATTTTGAAATCTTATATGAAGTCCATTGGCCTCATTGAATTCTTGTACAAGTATTTTTAGTGCTTGCTTAACACATAGGAAACCTCGTTTGTGATCTTGTATTAAGGCACTTTACTGGAACATTCTCTTAGACAATTCAATAAGCCGTCGAGCCCCATTCTACTTATAATGCTCTTTCTTTCCTTAATTATATGATATATTACCGATAATAAATCACTCTTCAACTTTTCTGTTTGTTTTATTCCTATTTATTATATCCATGACAGCTGCTTCTAAGTCATCAAGATTATAGAAGGGTGGAAGTTTATTTCTCACGTATATACATATCATTTTATAACCATGCACAATCCAGAAAAGCATGAAATCAGAAAGTAAATAATGTTTACAATCACTCCACTCTGACAAATATTAGGATTTATCGTGAAAATCCAGATAAAAATCAGCAAAAACTGTATAAACATAATTCATTAATATGTTAAATAAATCACTCAATACCAGTACGAATAATACAAACAACTTGTCTTTTCCTTAACGAAGGTAAAGGTAAGAAGTTATAACTCTATATGAAAGTCGTAACTATTAAATAGTTATAATAAATTATAATATTATTGAACAAAACTTTCAAATCAAAGTTTACACAACATTGTTTCTCAAGCGAGGAAATCACTACCAAACGTTACATTAAAAAGCTCAAAATTATCAACGTTAGCAAGGATTAAACTTTTCATATTTTGAGTTCGTCTAAACCCCCGTGGGCATAGATGATGCTGGTTTACAATTACCCTTCCTGACCCTATCTATTTTTGACTCAGAAGGAGGAATTTTAATATTGAAAAACCGATTCTTTGAAAATTAATTACCTTTCAGTTTCCTTGATTATCCTCTGAATTTGATCTTCCCTCTTTAAGTTTGCACATTTCTTCAACATAAAGTCTTTACTCTATTTGATTTATTGTGAAAGTTCACCGATACATGTGGTAGTACCAGGAGACGGCAATCGAAATTTCGAAAAATTTATTTGCAAATGTTTCATATAATAAGTTATTTCAACCCGATTGTAAAAATTAAACGATGAGTTGGAAGTACTTTTTCAGACATTCATTTACTGTTAAAATCATTTCGATCCAGAATGCTTTTATTTAAAGTCAAACAGATTCCAAAATGATTTAAGTGCATTTTAAAAGATGGTATTGATAAAATATGTTGTGTATCTTTTATTAAGAAATGAAAATATCTCTTTGTCATCAAAGAAATGCTGACTGCATTCGATTCCAATTATTTTCAATTTAAACAAATTTTCAGTTTTAAAGGAATAAATTTTGCGGATTTTGGATTTTTGGGAAAAAAATCCGGATTTTTAACAATAACTGTATATTAAAACAATATTATTATTATTATTATTAAGGAAATATTATTAATCATGAACAAACATACAAAAACATTTACATTTTTTTGTTTTTATATACTTTTATGTGAAAATGACAAATTACAATAAAATTCGTTTTTCTGTTCTAATGTACACATGAATAAAATATTACTGAGGGGCATGAAACAAAATAAAATTTAGTACAACATAAGAAATATTTAAAAAAAAAATCTAGCCCACGTTGATCTGAAATGTTGTTTTACATAGATAAAACATTATTCAACAGACCTATAACATTTTTTTGTTACTTTCACTAGATTTTGAAATATTTCAAAATCGATAAAAAGCAATAAATCGAATTCTACTCAAAACATTTTATAGAGATAAATTCTTTCTTGTTATAATTAATATTCCTCCGTCTAATATAGTTAATATTCCTCCATCCGATATAAAATTTCTTAGATTTTCCACCAGTTGATTTGGAAGAGGTCAAAGTTGTGGCAAATGATTGATCTGACTCTGCGGAACATTGGTTTTGTCATTTGGGGACAAATGCCCCGAGGGTCTATGTCATTTCTGACAACCTTCGGGTCCATGATCAATCAAGTTCTGAGTTTGACAGCCGCTTTCATACATTCCATCAATGAGATGACCATTAAGCTTCATATAACCATTTCTTCACGCTGCATATAGTAATTGCTAAGTGAAACGAAAAAAAGGCCTTCATTTAATATGGTTGAGCGTTTAGATTTTTCTATCTTTTTGTACATTTCCTTCATTCTATCACTCATCTGGAACGGAGTCAGGATAAAAACTTTTACTTCACAGAAGAGATTTAAAAATAATCCTCGGCTTTCATAAATGCATGTTATATTTCTACTTATTTTCATTTATTTATTATTCGTATAATTAACAGTAAGTTTTTGGGTAAATAAGGTAAAATTTTTCAAAAATAAAGTAAATTTTCAAAGTTTTAAAAAAAGATTCTTAATGTAAGGTAAGATATTTTTAAGGTTTCAAAAAATAAGATAAGTTTTTTTGAGGAAAGGGGAGGGAGTCTTCTTATTACTTTAAGGTGGCATAAGATCTATTGTTTTTTTACATTAAAAACAGTTTGTACAAAAATATATGAACCAATTTAACTATTTAGACTAATTATTTTTAGTTTGAATTATTCTAATTATTTTGATTTTTGTATTCCCGTGACTGGATTCTGTGATGACGTACCATTGTAATTTTTTTCCATTTTCATTTCCAATATAATGCCTAAAGTAATATCAGAAGTTAAGGTTATCCTTTTCACGTTTATTCTGGCTTACATGGAATTATCAAGCCGATCAAGTTGAAATATATCAAAGTAATCGAGAAATTTCTAATTTTTTATTAATATATTTTTCATAATAATTTTATATAATTTTTAATTATACTGTTTAACTTACAAAAAAAAAAATTGAATAAATTCAATCCAGAAAGTGTATCGACTGTTAAAATTTTGATACTATACAATTATAAGTGGCTGCTCTTAATTTTTTTTGAATGCATTTAATGAGCATAAAATTTAAATTTTATTATTTTTTAAAGAATTTATATAAACTATTACAGTCAACAAAGAAAATCTTTATTATGACTGCGAATTAAAAAAATAGTCTATTCAAATTAAAGGTCTCTTACATTAAAAAATTAAACTTAAAAATGAAATAAATAATATTTTAGTAATTAATTCTATTATTTAACGCGTATAAAAAATAAAACAATAATAAATTTTCAAATATAAAATTATTTTGTTTGGCATTGTTTAACTATAACAGGCAATTTAAAATAAAGTTAGGTGATGTTTATTTTAATTGCTGACAAATTTAAGTACAGAAAGAACTGTTGTTTTAATCTATTTCTTCATTAGATTTTTAATTAAAGTTATTGTCACTACATTACTAATTAAAATATATTTAAAAATTAAATTATATCTAGATTTATTTTTCATTTTTAAAAACAAATTAAAAAACTAAAATTACTTTTTGTTGTACTTTTTAGTGATTTTGTTTTGCTTTATTTTTTAGAATATATTAAACAATTTAATATACAAAGTACTAAACATATCACAATGAAATATTTCATTCTTCGAAAATATTCAATTAAATAAATAAAATTAAATTTTATATCAAATTTAATTTTACAATTTCTTTAAATTCGTATGCACATTTTAAAATCAATAAACTGAATCTTTTAATTTTTTTTTGTTTTGTAGTTTTATTTATAAAATAACCATTAAATAACAATTAAATTTTACATTACATTTAATTTTACAATTTCCTGGAATGCCTATACACATTTTAAAATCAATAAACCGAATCTTTAATTTTTTTTTTTTGTTTTGTAGTTTTATTTATATTATAACAATTAAATATACAATTTCGTGGAATGCCTATACACATTTTTAAAATCAATAAACCGAATATTTAATTTTTGTTTTGTTTTGTAGTTTTATTTATAAAATAACAATTAAATTTTACATTAAATTTAATTTTACCATTTCCTGGAATGGCTATACACATTTTTAAAATCAATAAACCAAATCTTTAATTATTTTTTGTTTTGTAGTTTTATTTTTAAAATAACAATTAAATATACAATTTCGTGGAATGCCTATAAACATTTTAAAATAATAAACCGAATCTTTACATTTTTTTTTTTGTTTTGTAGTTTTTATTCATAAAATAACAATTACATTTTACATTAAATTTAATTTTACAATTTCTGGAATGCCTATACACATTTTAAAATCAATAAACCGAATCTATAATTTTTTTTTTTGTAGTTTTATTCATAAAACAACAATTAAATTTTACATTAAATTTAATTTTACAATTTCCTGGAATGCCTATACAGATTTTAAAATCAATAAACCGAATATTTAATTTTTTTGTTTAGTAGTTTAATTTATAAAAATTTTATAAATTAAACTTCTGAACAAGAGTGAGCTTCATGCACCAGTGGCACTCAATATACATTTTTTTTTTTTTTTTTTTTTGGAAATTTTTCCTTCAGTAACTACGTAAAACTAATTAAAAGCAGAATTTTCACCTCCTTACTAAACTGAGAGCTGGCCCTGGATAGGTAAATTATTAAGTAAAATAAAGTGAAAAAAAATGGATGTGCGTCTAAGTATTCCTCCTTATCCTTTGTCCCCCAGCTGCCATCTAATAAATTTGTTCTCAATAACACTAGCTGCTTGAGTTCATTGATTAGTTAAGGACGTAGTCTTCTTTCTTAGAGGAAAAAAAAATAATAAATGCCACAATGATAAAGCGCAGTTGAATTTACTTCAGAAAGTTCTCGTAGCGAAAAGGCCTTGATTTTCATCTTGTATAAGTACTCTAAGTTAATTATACTTACAAGTTATCTATTGAGTTTCTGACTTAATATGATTTGGAAGTACAAAAAAATAATGATAAAGTGGACATTTTTTTTCTGATTTTCTAAGTAAAAAAATACTTAAAAGGCTTATGATATTTCAAGAATGATACTACAATATTACATGAAAAGAAACGATGAACTTTGACATTTCTTCAGTAGAGATAAACTTTTACCCTTTTTTAAATATATATAGGGTTGTACATATGTGATAATAAATGCTGTTTATTGTTGAGAAGCCGCGACTTTTCACAATTTCTGAGGAATAAAAAAAAAAATCAGATTAAATTCAAGTTAAAGTTCATAATCATTTTAATTCGCCCTGTACATAAAATAGAAATTTTAAATTTACAGTGATGAATTATTTTTAACAGTAAGGAAAATGAATTAAATTCAATATTAATTTTTAGAATAAATCATTAGTTTAGTTATTAGAACTCCTTTTCTTTTACATTTTATTTATTGAAATGTCTATGATAAATTAATGCATTTAAAGGATACCCAATAATAAAGATAATCAATGACATGATATAGTAATTATAAATAATTCAATATTCCTTAAAAATAATTAATTCATTTTATTTGTAGTTTAAGCAATTTATCCATTAAAAATTAAGGATCTTAATTTAAATCTAGTCTATTTATTGCTCTGAAAATGTTTTTTTCTTATTTAAAATATAAACAAGAATAAATTATGATAAATTATTGCTATGATTAATTAATTAATCAATAATGACTTATGCAATTAAATGATGACCAATAATATATGATGGTTATTAAACGACATGATATAGTAATTATAATTAAAAAATATCCCTTTAAAAATAAATAATCTACTTTATTTGCAGTTTAAGCAATTTATTCATTAAAAATTAAGGATCTCAATTTAAATATAGTTTATTTATTGCTCTGTAAAGTTCTTTTCTTCTTTAAGATATAAACGACAATATAATATATGAATAATAATAATAATTATTATTATTATAAATAATAATATTATAAGTTATATAGAAGGACGAATGAAAAAACTTCAGTACTTTTTTTTATTTATAAGTTTTGCTTATTGTTTAAATACTTCTTCTAATTTCATTATTTTGATTGCACAGTTAATTGAGTAGCTCAGACTTTTCCATTTAAATAAGAAGAGTTACAAATGAAGGAAACCTGTTTTGTTCCTTCAGTTTAGATAAGTGGTTATAAAATTTGCATTTGAAAGTTTAACAGCATTTCTTAAAATGAAAGCGGCTTGATGGCCAATTGGCTAGAACTCTGGCCTTTGGTACCATAGGTTCAGGTTCTACCATACCTTCAGGTTCGGATCCTGGCGGTGGCATGGATGTTTGTTAGTGGTTCAGAATTCATGTTAAGCTGTAGGTCCCGGTCTAATTAGTCTAAAGTGAACACAAAATGACAATAGAACGATAAACTAGTCGTAAAGAAAATTTAACGAAACTGTAAGAAATTAATGAATATAAAAACTTCTATACATTTTTATTTATAAGTTTTAGTTATTTTTTAAATACTTTACATTACACTTCTAATTTCATTATTTTGATGGTCCAGTTAATTGAGTTCCTCGGACTTTCATTCAAATAAAAGGAGTTATAACTGAAAGAAACCTGTTTTGTTTCTTCAGTTTAGATAAGTGGTTATAAAATTTGCATTTGAAAGTTTAACAGTCCTTCTTAAAATGAAAAAAAAAAATTCCCTTTATAATATTTATTCAAAATATAAAAAAGACAATCTGGCTAACAATTGCTTAAGAAAATCTTACGAAACTGTAAGAAAAATGTTAATATTGCATTGGGACATTTATTATCGAGGAAGAAAAGAATTCATTTTCAGTTTCTTTAATAAATTCTCTGAATTGATCGAGAATCTTTTTGCTTTGCTAAAGCCTCTAGCTAAAGATTCTGAGCCAAATGATGAATTCATGTATTCTTTGAAAGTTGTTGACTAAGTTCATTGACGCAGAAAACAAAAGACGGAACATAATGTCAGATGGAAAGGATTGCTATTTTTTAAAACCTTTTTCAATCTAATTGATTATAAATTTTGATTTATTTTCCATATTTGTCTCCTAGTGAAAAGCAAATTTTTATTTCAGACGCTTTTCTATTTCCTAAGAACATTAGAAAAACTGTTGAAACTTCTAAGAATGTTAAAATATGTTTTTTATTCTGATGTATTTTTCGTATGACATTTATTCCAACGTAAAGGCAATGAGATTAAAGTTTTTACTGGTGAATCTTGTGTTCCAATTAAGTAAATCCCAAAAACCCACCTTTGGAAAATGAAAAGAAGAATTTATCTTGGGAGAGAAATTTAAAAGATAACTGGTTTGGGGGAAAATCCGGAAAACTCCCATCCGACACTGAAAGAGATTTTAAAATATTAAACTAGTTTAATTTAATATTTGATGATTATAATTAAAAATCTTGATAAAAAATACAAAACAAAATTCTACAGTAGTAATTATAGTTATTTCAAAGTGTAGTGCGCAGGTTGGGCAACCAGATTGTAACTGGTTGTGGTTGGGTTGAGATACTTGCGGCACAGGTTAGAGAACTCACAGCTTTATTTACACACGCATAAACACTACAAGCATACAATTAGCGTATATACCACATACATATATATCGCGCACTCACAATATTTAACACATTTAAAAACATATAATTATAGATTCGAGGAAGGATTCCACTTCAAAGCCGAAAACCCTCTGCTACAAGTAGAATGCGTGAAATATACTCCCTCTCCGGTTGAGAGTCTATTCGCCAACTAATACGCAGGGGTGCGCTAAATATATTCCTCTTGAGGTGAGAGGCTATAAGCTAAATGTTTCTCAACAGAAGCGCATGTTTGCGCTGTACGTCCTCTTGGGTAAAACTCTGGAGTTCAACTGATAATTTCTTCTGAACGCCACTAGAGTAGGAAGAAGCATGGTCAAAATATATCAGCCAATTTTTAAACATTTATGAATTGACTTTTTAAATTTTAATTTGTAATTTGTTCTTTATGATCATAATTTCATTACCCATTTAACTTTAACGTGATACAGATATTTTTAATGTACACCTTAATACTGAATAAAATGTTCAAGAATATGACTTATTAGATTTGCTTGAACAATCTTGTACGATTCTTGCTATTTTGTTTCGAAATATCAAAAGATCAATGCAGATAAATTTTAAATAAATTTGTAAAATTTATATTATGTTTAAAATATGTTTTAATAGTTTATTTTAAAAATATACTGTTAAATCTGAAATGAGTTTCCTACAAAATGAGAGGTCAAATCATTTTAGTTAAAGTTTCTGAAATCAAATGCTGTCTTATTTTCCACCCTTGCAACATGGAAGTAAAATGTTTTTCTAGACTTAGAGTATTTTTGGATTAAATATATGCAAGGTTATGGAAGAGATGAGTATATATGTGAGTATATGCATGATATGCCCTTCTGAAAATATAATTAACCTAAAGCTTTAGTAATTCTTGGTGCATACACATTATAAAACACTCTAAATAAATGGTCAAAATAAACCTGAAAACCAGAATTAAAAAAATCAAAACGTTAAATATTTTGAAAGTAGAGGTATCTGATAAGAATATTAAATTTGTTTCTATTTTTTCGCATTCCAATGCCATCAGTAATATTCTGTTTGGAAGCATTGCAGTATATTCACTTTCAGATTAAAATCACGTCTGTAAATAAACAGAAATTTTGCCTGTAACCTTTCTCTAATTTCTAAAATTTGCTTTTATCACGCAGAAGAATTTATCATTGTTTCTTAAAATGTTGAAATGTTAACTATTGTTGAAATCTAACAATTGCTTTCGTTAAAATAAATTTTATGTACTTGATCTTTGGAAAATATAACGAAAAGGCTTCTTGATAAGATTTCGCACTAAATATGAACATTTCAAAGAAAGATAGAAATAGAATCTTTTTTGAAGGATACAGATGTTTATTTAAGAATCATTTGATATATCAATTTAAGATGAATCAATTCGTTTATCGAGTGTAATAATCTAATTAGTTATATATCAAGATACTTAATCATTTAAATTTTAATTTTCCCTATTGTTACATGTTCATTGCACACTTTTGTATTTAATCTTAGATCGTAAATCATTTTCCTTCCCATTTAATATATTATTAAAAAGTATGCAAACTGCAAAAAAAAAGTCAACTACTACTAAAAAGTGCAATCATTTCAATCAATCAGTGCAATCATACACTTTTTAGTGTACTACTAAAAAGTTTTTATTTATTCTATACTCGTGTACGACCTCTCATGCGTCAACGAGCAGCCCAATACAGTAAAGAACGACAAAAACAATCACTAAAGGCATGGACAGTAACATAAAAAGGGACACAGTTAAGAACAGTAGGGTACATGCTGAGGTGCTCTCCAGTCATGGGCACGGAATAGTAGCAAAGGGGGCAGATAGATATCTGTAGCAGCCAATCCTATACAGGTGACTCTGTAAGTAGTCATGACCCATGACAAGTCTAAAACATGCCCCGCCCTACTACTAAAAGTCAACTGCAGCAAAGAGACACATAACTGTACTTTTGTAACTGTATATAAAATATATATATAACTAGTACATATTAATAGAATCAAAAATAATAACTTTGTGTTGATATAATTAAGAAAAAACAACTTTATATACTAAAAAAAGTATGTAAATTTTTTATATCATCACAAATTATTTATTAGTTAAAAGGCATTTCGTATATCGTGGAGAACAGAAAAAATAGCGAAATATATATATTTTCATATAACACTCAAAATGCTTGTAATTAAAACATTTATAACTTTAATTATGAATTAATGTTATTACTATCATTTATATTATAATTATAATGTTTGCAATTAGCATTTCAATTTGTATTGTCATAAAATATTGATTACCAGTCATTTAGATATTAACGGGACATTAAGAGATAAAGGAAGTTAGTTCAAGAAGTCAAATGCTTCTAAATGCCTCTTTTGGATTAAATTTCATTTCATAAAACTGTTATTAGTAATAATGAATCGTAAAAGAAATTTTTTGATAGTAGCATTAACACTAAGAACTTGGTATTTTATTATTTTTTTTTTTTCTAATGAATTGCCGTGATCATAAATTGAAATCAGCAAATATTTTCTATTATCCTCCACTTACCTTTCTTATCGATTAACATTTCCATAATTAAATTAAGTCGCGACGTTAATGCGCTTTCTCTTAAAAACCACTAATAGTTTAATATGATTTTATTAAAAGGTAGTCTTTAACGCAATTAGACTCTTACGTGATTCAGATAAATAAATTTGATTTAAGGGAATAAAATGTCTTTATCTTGCAATAAAATACATAAATTATAATAAGAGAATAAATTAAGAAATTTTAGTAATGCCTCAATTTATCTCTGATTAGGTATGCGGCCACTAGATCCTAAGTAATCCTCGGTATATCTAGATGACACACGCTAACTTAATTAACAATACTTGGGTTTAACGAATATAATTTCTATATTTTTTATCTGTTTCAAGGCACAATAAAATCTGTACTCTAGAATGTCCTTCCGTCAGGTTCAAGTAAGAAGGAGAATTGGGAGGATTCACTCAGTCAAGTATAGTGTGATTCCTCCAAAATCTTTCCTTAAAGGTGTTTGTTCAAAAATTTAGTTGCAAATTTCAGCAATATCGCTCTTAGAAGTGTAAAGAGGCATTTCAGCTCCAGGTACAATGTTGTGGTGAGTTGTAGTAGTAAAATGTTTTTTTTTTATAAATAGCCTAGATTTTAACGTAAAAAATTACGTTAATCAGATCCTTTTCGTGAAGAATATTTAATCAATATTGCCTTCAACACACAAAAAAAAAAAATCATAAATATCAATATCTTTCAAGGCATATAAATGAACATATATAGCCATTTTTCAAAAGAAGAAGAAAAACTGTTAAGAATTACAAAGTACACTTGTTTATAAAAAAATTAAGGAAAAATGAGAAAAGTTGCGATAAACCGCCAAAAAGGAGTAAATTTCATAAAAACTAAACAAACACTTAAAACGTATTGCTTTATTAGAAGATGTAAATTTGATGAACTTCTATGGTTTAAGTCATTGGATACTTGGCCGAAAACAGGCTTTTAAAAGCGTTTGCACTTTTGCATAAGAAACTGCTTAGTGAAATTAAGAGAAAGCCATATTTTAGATATGAGTAGTAAATTTATCTGAAGAGCTATGATGACTAGTCGCTGAAGGCGAGCTACGGTCAGTCCTATATAGTAAGATGATTAAGATGATTGTTTTATAATTTATAGACAATGTAATGCGTTTCTACAACTAGATAAGCTTCTAGAAGGTATAATCAAGGGAGCCTTGAGCTAAAAGTGAAGCAAATGTCCAGATCACCGTTATTTGCAGCTAATTACAAGGGAGTGCAGAACTGCTTTACCTACCTATCGCAGATCTATTCTTGTAGCATCTAATGAAAGGCTGGTATTTAAATCAACTGACATGCGGCAGAAGGCTTCACGAATGACGGTTGGATGCAAAACGTCCAACAATAGGTGTAGCCTTCTTACCGGGGCACCGAAATGGAAGGTATTCCAAGGTAATCCATGTCAACTGGAGTCCAAATGAATGGAAGTCTGATTGTTTAGTGATGAGTAAATATTTTGTGTATTGACATTCAAGAAATTGCTCATCTGACGGGATCTTGGAATGAGACGGATTTGGACAGATTTAGTGGCTTCATTGTATGTGTATAGGTCGATAGATATCTACCTATACACATACATGTACTCAGAAGAGTTTATTGCTCAGTTTGACTAGCAATGATAGTCAAATAGTATAGTTTTCTAGCATCTAGTTCATAATGCTAGACTACACAGAGCGTGGTTGGTGGAGAATGAAATCCGTGAAAAGACTATTGTTTTTATGGGTTGCCCTTCATTTTCTACAGACTTGAACACATTTAAGCATGCTTGAAACGCTCTAAGGAGACATATTGTGGCACTTGGTTCTCTCTCTGCAAACCTTTTCGAATTGCCTTGAAGCAGTAATAGACTTTGCTGCCAATTAAGCTAATTAACGCCATCATTTTGTCTGCGAAACGTCATTGTTGAGCTTGTTCATCTTATAGAGGGGATCACACAGCATACTGAAGCTGATCATACATTGATACTATACTTTCTGATATATTTTAATTTTGGGTATTTTCAAGACGAAAATTATGCCTATTGTTTTTCTTTGTGTATAATTTGTAAAGCCTTGTTTGATTAATGCTTTTGTTAAATTTCATTAAATTCAAGGGATTACACAATCTCACTTTTTTGAGATTGGGAAATCCTTGTTATCTTTCGAAACCAGTTTTTGTAACCATCGAAATAATATCCAATTCTTAACTTTTATGATTTTATACCATTTTAATTTTTACGCTTACATTAAATATAACTGAAGAAAATTTTATTTATAAAATTAAAGTTTTATTAAACATTGGACAAGGAATGAAGGAAAATTGTTTCTTTGCAAAATTTAATTTGACTTCCCGTTATTATATTATATTGCAGTATCTGTGAAAAAGCTATTGAATTTTCAGAAGAGATCCTCAAGCAATTTTGTCTGCATAAGTTTTCTAAATTATTTATAGTTCGGTGAACTTAGAAACATCAAACTTATAAAATTTTAAATTAATCAAATTTCTGCAGCGTTTGCTTTATAAATAGTAATACTGATTTTAATAATTTCCAAATTTCTTCCTGGTAAAGTATTTAACTAAAACACTTAATTCAAAAGTATTTGCAACTACAAATATTTGTGAAATTCTTAAGTTATAAGTATAATCGAATGCTACTTATTTTTTTCGACAAATATAGTTTCGACAAATATTGTAAAACATTTATTTCAACAGTCCCTTGAGTTCAACAATTCTTAGTTCAATTCACCAATCCCCAAGTCAGTTCATCATTTCAACAATCCCCATTGAATAGTATCTTTGAGTTTGATCCAAAATTTGAATTTGAAAAATTAAGTCTTAATATGGATTTAAAACTTTTTAGTAAGGACCAATTAATATTAACTAAAACAGATTAAAAGTTTTAACTAATTGTTTAAATATAATAAAATATACTAGTAACTTAAATAATTAATGTTCATTGAAATCATTTGAATGTCAGTTTTTTGAATAAAATATATAATTCTTATCAAAATAATTATACTATATGATTAATAATATTAATCCCTACGATGACTATCCATAATTGGTTTTTATTATCATGATTATTGGAGATCAATATAGACATATTACGGATAGTATTAAAAACTTTAACACGATATTTTTCGCGCATTGAAATTTGGTAGATAATCAAATGCTGTAAGTGAAAGAGATGTTTCTTGTGTATCCTTTTTAGATGAATTTAAAAAAAAAAAAAAATATTTAATATTTATTATACAATAAAGCACTTTCCGTTCAAATAAGATAATTTTTAAGATTAAATACATATTCAAATATTATTTTATCTGCAATACTTTTCAGTCAATTTTATTCTAAGTGAATGATTTTACCCATTGCCTTGATTACTTAATCAAACAATCTGCATGAGACACGTAATACAGTCCCAACAAGATGAGATACTAAATCAGTAGTTAACCAGTGACATGCCATATAACTTATCCTCGCCCATTCAGTGACAATCAGATTATAATGTTGCAGGACATATTTCTTTAGGCGATGTTCCCTCTTTCCTCTTTCAGCCAGAGAACCTGCTATTATCACAGAACCAAAAAGAAGATAGAGTCCTTAAGTTGGACTCAGATATCCAGGGTTCTTTCAGACAATGGGGGTAAAATGATGGCAGGGGATCAATCGACCATAATGGTAAGCTGAATGACTAAGACCGGAAACCAGACGGAAATTTCACCAATCTTTCACTGATCTGGAGGGGGCGGAGTCTATATTTCTTTCATATGTAATTCTGTGATAACTCATATAAGCCTTCTAACAGTGTCTCATACAAAATGGTTCTCATATTAAATGATTCTTACAGTTTGATCAAAAATTTTATTTAAATATCTTTAAAAATATAGTTGACTTTCATATGACCTCATAGATTGATGGCTATTTTATTTTATTATTATTATTGTTGAATCGCATTATTATTAATAATGATTTGATTCTATTATTTTATGATAGTCTGGCCATATGTTCATATATGCTCCAGATTGATTTGTTTAACTTAAAAATGCATACAAATTATTGTAAAATACCTCCATAAATTCATAATAAAGTAAAATAAAACTGAAAAAAAATACCAATGCATGCAATAATAAAATACAATTTCAGCTTCATTTTATTAAAAAGGAAAAATGCCTTAAATAAACAGCAATTTTTGTTATTCTATGTTTCTTAAAAAGTTTTATAGTACATCTTTGTTTCTTTATGAATATTAAATTGACTTTTATTTTATTTATTTCCTAACGCCAGACACTTGGAGTAAGTCATTCGCTAAATAGATTCAACATTAAGTAGATATATCACGAGGAGTTTGCTACACGACGTTCAATTTGGAGCACCACAATTGAAACAAACAACTACAGAGGCAGCAACTGAGAGTTCTTCTTTAAACCCGATGAAAGGAACATACGTATTTATGTTGCCATGCCTGTAGACAAGAAATCTTTCATTTAAGCTTTGTTATTGGGTTTCAAAATCAGGTCCCTCATCTTGAATTTTAACTAGGGAACCAATAGATTGTTCTAGAACCAAAACGGCTTTTTTAGAAGGCAAAAATGGTATAAATATTGATTTTGGTTACACAAGTACTACAATATAGTAGTACGTTGGTCTTCGGCTAAGGCAGCCTGATTGAAATCTCGGTAGATGAAACTGAACAGAAAGCTTCAGCTTTTTATAGATGATGGGCAAGAATAATCTATAGGCTTGGAATGTCCTTCTCTTGGGTTCGAGGAGGAGTTGTAAATTCTCCCCAGATACCCTGCAATTGTTCGTTCCAAATTACAATGGCAAAAAGGAGCTGCAGTGTAGAAGTACCCCACGTGGATCATTCTGGGTAATACTGTATCTACTACATAGTGGCAAAATTCATGAAGTCAATATGCCCAGTTTTAGCAAAATAATAACAGTTTAGAGCTGTGATCAAATTATGCTGTCAGCACTAGAGTCACTCAAGATTAGTACTAGAATCTTGAAACTTATATATTCTTCTAACATGATTTTCATTTTTTACAGATAAATCACACACATTTCTTCTTTATCTATAGGTATTCAAAGTAATCTAAGATCAATTATGCAAGAAATGTGTATAATTTTTCCAACCATCAATTCCTTAAAAATCTGGATTTTGGGGTCAACGTAAATATTAGCATTATTCATAATTTGATTTATCCTATTTTTGCTTTATCCGGCATTTAACTGTAATGTGAAATAAACAGTATGAAGTGAAATGAATACATATATTCTCAAGCACAAATGACAACAAACAATATAAGATATGCTTAGTTATACAAATTCTACGAAATACTTTTCTTTAGTTTTGAATTTAAAGTTTCAGTTTTATTGAACATTTACAATTACTTTCGATGAATAAAAGGTACAGGTAAGTTTCAATTTTGTGATAAATTATTTGAAAAATTATTGAAAATTTAAAAAAATTATAATTATCATTATGTCAGAAATGAAATGAAAAGTATATTTTATTTATTCTATTTATATTGATAAGCATCTATCTATTTATATTGATAAGCAATTTAGACTACTCCCTATCCCGTAAATTTATTAACTAACTGTACCGAAAATATTTAACGTAATATCAAGCTTAACGTAATGCAAATATTCACGCAGAATTAGAATATTAAATTACTGCAGAGATTTTCAGTTAAAAGTAATAAATAAAATCCACGAATGAAGATCACGGGAAAGTTTCGGAAAATGTATTTATTAAAGGTGTTGAAAATAGTATAATATGAATTAAAATATGTGATATTATTCTCATGTCTAACAACATTTAATTTCACTATGTTTTACTATTGTTGAAAATCTTGTTCTCAGAAAACGAAATGATTAAAAAAATCTTTGCCGTATAAGTGAATGCCTGCAAGCAATTTATAAACTCAATTCATTGATGCAAATAAACCGCTTAAAAATTCACACGTTTTTACCAAACAAAAGTTGTTTTCAAATCATTTTAATGCTTTATGGACAACGTCAATAATGAAATACGATTTACTATCACCTTAAAACCTTTCGAATGCAATACAAAACTTCCAATCTCGTAAAATGCAGCATTGATAAAAGTCAGTTCTGGAAACTTAACAAATTAGGGGAAAGGTTCTAGGTTCAGATGAAGAAAAATCATTCCCAAATAATAGGATTCACAAATCTTCCCAAAGCGTTTGTCGAGGTGAAGAAAAAAAAAAAAGCATCCGAAGAAGGGGAATAATGCAATAGGACATTTGCATCAGAAAAGGAGGGTGATAGTCGTTTCAATATCCCAATTTAGTCATGACAAATCCCTCAAGTTGTTCGATTACGTCGCACAATACATAGGTCAATGAAATACAGAGTATTCAATGCAATAACAATGCAACATCTGCATGTGTTGTCATCCAAGTTTCTCATTGAATATTTAGTCCGAAAAGGTATTTTATTAGATTATAGGATCAAGAATATGTATGATGGCTTATTTCTAAGATGCTTTCTAAAAGAATAGAATGAAATGTGTATTAATGCTTTTTAAATGGACGGTTTTCTACTGCTTTCCGGGTAAAGGACTTAATCTCGTTTACTTTTTTCATTGTATATTTTTTGCTTTGTTTGATGTAAATATGTTATGTTTAAATTTAACAATTCATCAACAACAATTCAAACTATTGTATTATTCTTGCATATTATATAAACGATACTATTAAGAAATCATTGAGCAAAACACATTCGACACTTTTAAAACAACTTTCTTTTACGTAAATATACGCAATAAATATCTGTTGCAAAAAATTTAATCAAATGTTTCTTTTTTAGGATGGATAGTTATGTAACAATAAATATATATGAATTTCTGATCCATTATATTTTAAAGTTATTATTTAAAATTATTATTTAAGCATTTTTTTCCAATTGTACATCTTTTAGTAAAACACGTAGTAAAAAATCTTTAATACTATACTTGGTTTGGTTTGTCTTTCTACGGTCATTTTGTGCACATTTTAGGCTAATTAGACCTGAACATACATTTTAACGGGAATTCCGAACCACTAAGAAACATTAATGCCACAGTCAGGATTCGAACCTGAAGCCTATAGTTTCAAAGGCCAGATCACTAGCTAATTGGCCATCAGTCCACGAAAAACTACTAGAAGTTCGAGTATCGAATTTCACTTCAAACGAGTAATCAAATTTGATTATCTTATCCCATGAGAGCCCATTGTGCAACATCCGGTCAGGAATGGGTCTTCAAAATCGAACCAGGTTTAAAAGAAATTCAAATTCGGGTAAAACAAAAACCAGGAACAAAGTTAGAAACGAAACTACATTTATGCGAAGTAGCTCCGTTGGCAACCAAAAAAAAAGTCAAAAACCAAGTTTCTCTGAAAAGCAGCAATATGCAGTATACTTTTTAGCAATATATTACATTATCATCTGCAAAGAATGTGCATACAAAATTTGAATTTATCATGAATTTTTTTTTAAAAACGATTTAATAGTTTTTAATACAGTGGCAAACACCACAAGATAGTTTAATAAAACTGGTTAATAAATACGGTTATGTAAAAATTAATAAGTAAGTTAATAAATACGGCCTGTGATACCAAAGGCCAGAGAGCTAGCCATCAGGCCATCAGGCCGCTATTGTACTTAGAGACCTTGTGTGCTATATTGTACCATGAACAGTCATCTGATGGGTAGAGGATGATTATTGAAGGATTATATACACCGATACTCATTTGCATGGCTTATCTGCGAAAATCTCGAAAATTTTCATTATTCAGTCCAAAATGTCCATGTAAAGCTTTAGACATGCCATTACAATCACCACCAAGTATCCGCATTTACGAAAGCCATGATTTCCGTGTATGAGGACAGCGCATTCGATTTTTTAAAATTTTTGCACGTATCCTGCTTATGTTGCCAAAAGTCAAGAATTTTCATTTAATAGTTAGTTATTTTCTCTACCACTATTTAAGTGATGTAAACAATGGACCGTACTAGAAAAGCCTCAACACATTTATCTATTCCTCACACCCTAGATATTTGAAACTTGGCTGCTTATCCCAGCATCAGAGCAGTTCAGATAGAATCAGTATAATTGCCATTTATAATTGGTTTATCAGCATTTGATTATTACCAAATGAGAAGGGGATAATCTTGCATTAATAAGGGCACCGTTTAATAAATCAATAAGGCATTTAATGTAAAGATATCGGTAATGTCCATGACTTATATGGGATTTTCAAAGGAGTCTCGAAGTAGCACATTTTTTCCCAGGGCACAGATATTTGTTGCTAGAAAGAAATGACAAAAATTGAATTGTTCCATTTACATTAAATAAATATAAATATCTTAATTATATTTAGCTTTGAAAAAATAATCTTTTTTAGCTTCAAAAACAATATATATTTTTGGAAAATTTGATTCATTATACATACAGAAATTAATATTTATATATTTTGATAATTAATAATTCTATAGTATTCTCCAAACTGTGATGTAGCCTTATGGCCAATTAGCTAGCGCTCTGGTCATTGGTACCACAGGTTTCAGGATCGAATCCTGATGGAGGAAAGGATGTTTGTGAGTGGTTAGGAATCCACATTAAACTGTAGATCCTGGGCTAATTAGCCTAAAGTATGCCCAAAATGACAGTAGAGACCAACCAAACCAAGCTGTGATTTTAAAAATCATAAATATGCGGTGAAAATTGAGACTGAATATCTCATATCGAGAGTGGTTAGAGTCTTGCAGATTTTCTTTTGTTTGGTATATTGAATTCATTATACATACAGAAATTAATAATTAATTTTATATTTTGAAATTTTATGACACTGTTTCTCAGTCGTTGCGCGTGGGATGACGCGCAATATAACACTTCCTTTAGTGAAGTGTTCTACAAGCTGTGATTTAAAAAAAAAAAAAAAAAAAAAATTCTGTGAAAATTGAGGCTAAGTATTTCATATCGAGAGTGGTTAGAGACTTACAGGTTTTCTTTGTTCGATACTTGAATGTGAGAAAGTTACTCATGAAAGTCGTTCCGGGGGCATTAATCGTTAACTAATCTGAGGAATAAAGCTGATCTACTAAAGTGGCATCACCACTTATAATGAAGTCAGCAAATTTAAGGGGTTTATGGACAACAAAAAATTTAAGTGCTTCTGGTATTTAAGTATGAAACTTTCTATATATTTTTAGCGATAGAACAATATTATTTATTCAGATTAATTTTTATGTCAAGGATATATTATTCTTATCAGCAAAACTAGTATTAATCTGCTGAGATCCTAATTGTAACAATTTACTCATATAGTATAAAATTAATTATTTATATGCCATGCTACATATGCTTCATTATGCTATGCCGCATTATATGCATATACTGTTTTTAGAAAAGAGCATATTCTTATTTTCGTAAACTGAAAACTTCCCGGTTCTCTGCAATTGATTGCTCTGGTGAGCTTCTTTGTCATTGAAAAATCGAGTGAATTCTTTGCTGGCAATTGATTCCTTTTTCTAAGCCTTCTTTGAAGTTTAAGTTCTTACAGATGGAAAGAAACCGAATTAAATTGTTATCGCTTGTTCGACAGCTTTATATTTCACTAAAACCCAACTTTATAGAATGGAATGATTTGAATTTCCTCTGGTTCCGAATGTAAAGTTACGTTAAGAATCAAAATAAGCTTTCTTTACTAGGACACATTGGAATCTGCAATTTTTCATGAATTGGAACGAATGTAGGCTTTAAAATGTTATGGTATTGAATTCTCTAAGGGAGGCTTACTGAACAAATGTGGTTACGGTTTTAGTCAACAAATTTCCTAAACTTTCTGAAAGAACTCTTTTCTATATACTCAATTTTTCTTTTACCAACAACTTTGAAAACAAATACGGAGGGAGGTTTAATTTAATATGGACTATTGAATGGGATGAGAATTTGATTTTGGAATAAGAAATTTTAACTCTTGTGAAGTATTAGACAACTTTTATTTGTATGAATGTTTTATAAGCTTAGAAAGAGAGAAATTGTGTAGTACTACTTCTTAAACTGTGGCACTATTTGTGTTTTTGAACGGGAATGGATAGAAGAATATGCTATATATCAGGAACCTGATGGCCGAGTGCCAAGAGAGCTCTGGCGCTCGGTACCACTGGTTTTGGGTTCGAGTCCCGGCGGTGCCATGGATGTTTGTAGTGATTCGGAATCCACTTTAAGTCGTAGGTACCATTCTAATATGATCATAGAGCGTTGTGAGGGTAGAGTTACTCGCGTCCGTGACATATCTTCAAGCTACACGTGCCCTCTGGGTGGTGCTAAATGATTAACAGCGGTGCAGCCCTTGCTTATGCCATGAATATTAACTGTCTCTGCATTGCCAACTGCATTAGAGCAACAACAACAACATATACTACATATCAGTTGCTTTAGGGGCTATTAATTTACTGATAAGTGCTATATTATAAAACAGTAATAAAAGGATAAAAATATGAATTAAATTTTTCATTTAGAAAGAAAAGAATTTCTTGATGCTAGAATACGAAATTGTATTTATTTTTAAAAATTGTGATATATTTTTAAGCTCCATTATAATACAGGATTGTACATTCTGTTTCAATTTCGAATTTAAATGTTTATTGTACCATTATATTTAATATACAAGTTGTATATTTTAATGTAATAGGAATTCAAATTAACTCATTATATGCTACATTTTGAAAAAATAATAATACGAACTATAAGAAAACATGAGCAAAATTGAAACATTCCTACAAAGAATGAAAAAAATAGTTACATTTTATTATTTGTACAGATACTTTCTACTTGCATTGTAGTTTAATTAAAAATTGTAAAGAAGTTTCATCATTTAATTACAGTAATTAAATTTTCTACTTATATTTATGAGTTACTATATCCCTTCCATGCTTTTTCCTGCAGCTTTAGAAATTTAACTCTCTTCTCGAAAATGCCAGTTCATCTTCTTTTTCAAAAACAACTCTCTTTAGATGACTGTCATCAAGGATGCTTTTTTTTTTTCAGAAAGGGGAACATACCTTAGAAAATTCTAGTCAAAAGAATGCGAATCCACTTTAAGTGAGATGAGATTATTTTTATTTTTTATTTTGGTTTTTGTCTTATATTTACGGCTGTTTTCCTGATTTTGGTTACGCGTCACTTGTTTAATGTCACGCAACATTTTTTTTTCTGGAAGAATTTAATGGTAATAAGTAGAAAACACCAAGTTCTCCTTGTGAAAAAAAAAAAAATTCTACAAAAAGTCACTTTTTCTTTGAGAAAGTAACTTAAAAGGACCTAGATCGTCATTAAGGTAATTTTTTTCCCCTTAGAAGACGTTTTTCCCTCCGCCTGAAAGCATAAACTGGGCATGTTAATTATTTCAAGTATGAAAAAAGATATTCAACATTTGTACCTGATAGTGGTAGGTTAATGCATAAAAAATACTGGTAAACCAACTGAAGATGAAATGCTTAGAAGATGTATAAATGAAATTACTAATAAAATACTGTATTTATAAATAAATAAATAATGTTTCTATGAAACTAAAACCTCAGGAATATATGTTCGGCCTGGTGGTCAAGTGGCTAGCGCTCTCTGGCCTTTGATATATAGGCCTCAGGTTCGAATCCTGGCGGTGGCATGGATGTTTGTTAGTGGTTCAGAATCCCCTTTACGTTGTAGGTCCCGTTCTTTTCAGCCCTTGTGTGCTCAAAATGAACGTAGAGTGACAAACCAAACCTGAATATATGTTCATTTTTCTTCATGGACGCATTGTGGGCCAAGATCCGTCTACTTACTGGAAGATTTTGAGACAAGAGATGCTCTCTTTTTACAGGGTAGAATTATCAGGCCTACAACCTAACGCTCTACAGTCATATTAGACGAGGACCTACGGCTTAAAGTAGATTACGAACATCCATGGCAACGCCGGGTCTCGAAACCTGTGGCGCCAGAGCGCTAGTCACTCGGACACCAGGCCTCGAATAAATAAATATATATATTAGAAGAAATTGTTGCTTACTTTAGAGGTATATGTATAGGCATGTATACATTTTTATATAAAATTTTAACCAAAAAAAGTCAAAAATAATGATATCAAATAATGCAGTTTTACTTGCAGACAATTTTAGAGTGGATATTAAGATGCGATGGCTTTCTTAAAAAAAAAGTTCTCTAGAAACAAGTAGTCGGTTAGAAAATTTATGGAAACTTTAACCGATCATTTATTTTGTGTTAATTTAAACTCTTGTAATAGAAGCCACATTTATTCGCTTTTTCGGCATGTGCCTTAAGTATTTCCTTTGGTCTGAAATGAAGGCATTGATTTCAACTTAGTACTTGTTGGACGAAAATGCACAATAGAAGGTGAAAAAGGGAGGTTGAAGTAATTTGGTCTGTAAAGAGTTCTGCGGATTATTTTCAAAAACGCGTGTATTTCTTAGGTCGTTCTCCTACAAAAAGAAATTTTAGTGTTTAGAACAAACACTGGCTGATTATACCCATAATTTCAATTACCTGATATAACACCCTCGCTGATGGATAAGAAGGTATGAAGGGTGGTAAAATATTATAATATGAAATTCAAATGAAGTGAAATAGTGGCAAATGATTGAAACAGTGCGGCTGTTAAAAATAATTTTCGTTATTTTGAAAGTTTTTACATATATTTTAAATTATTATTTATTATGAAGTTAAAGAGAAACACATTTCACAATTATATTATAAAATTAAAAAAAAAAATAGCTATATAAAATATGTTTAAACTCTTTTTATTTTCTATCTGTTTCATGAAAAAAAAAATAATTCTTCCTTAAAATGTTTAACACTTTAGACATAAATAATTTTTAAAAAATTAGGATATTTTACATAAGTAAAAATAAATGGAGATAGTTAAAATGAGTGAATTAATGCTAGTTGAAAAATTTCGAAAAGTAGGAATATTTATTCATTTTATTGAACTCTTATGAATTTTCTGATATAGAAAATTAGTTTTGATAAAATTATTGAAAGTATGCATTCGATTAGAATGAGTAAATATTCGTCAAAAGTGTTAAACTAGTTTTATTTCAAAATACTTTATAAAGATTTAAATTTCAGTGACTTATTTTTAAATAATAAAATTTCGAAGATTTGTTTTTCAGTGAAACTAATAAAATTCTTAGTTTTTGGAATATCATTAAATTTTACATTAGCTCATTGAAGTGCTAATTTGTTTTATCATACACTCATTGTTGGTTTTATTGTAAATTAAATGTTAAGAAATAATCGATCTTATCAATCTATTAAAATCTTGTGAAATGAAAAACCTAATGTAGTGTTGTGGGTGGCGCATCTGGATTGTAACTGGGTGTCGTTCTGTTGAGACTTGAGTCACAGATTTTTTTAGAACCCACAGCTTTATTTACACGCGCACCAACGCCACATACACACAATTAACTACAGACAATATTTAACACAATTTAAGATATACATAACACAGTTAAAGATATTCATGGAAGGATTCCACTTCTAAGCCGAAAATAAAGGTACTCAGGTATGCATTGGATGCGCGAAATATACTTCCTCTCCAGGTGAAAATTTGTTGGCCAACTTATACACAGGTTACGTTAAATATATTTCCTCTCAGGATGGGAGACTGTAAACTAAGCGTTTCTCAGCGGTAACACCAGTTCGCTGTACTTCCTCTCGGGTGAGTCTTGAGGTCTACTGACTATTTTTCTATACTTATAGTTCCTCTCCAGGTGAAAATTTGTAGGCCAACTTATACACAGGTTACGTTAAATATATTCCCTCTCAGGATGTGAGACTGTAAACTAAACGTTTCTCAGCGGTAACACCGGTTCGCTGTACTTCCTCCCGGGTGAGTCTTGAGGTCTACTGACTATTTTTCTATACTTATACTTCCTCTCCAGGTGAAAATTTGTAGGCCAACTTATACACAGGTTACGTTAAATATATTCCCTCTCAGGATGTGAGACTGTAAACTAAGCGTTTCTCAGCGGTAACACCGGTTCGCTGTACTTCCTCCCGGGTGAGTCTTGAGGTCTACTGACTATTTTTCTATACTTATACTTCCTCTCCAGGAGAAAATTTGTATACATAGGTTACGTTAAATATATTTCCTCTCAGGATGTGAGACTGTAAACTAAGCGTTTCTCAGCGGTAACATCGGTTCGCTGTACTTCCTCTCGGGTGAGTCTTGAGGTCTACTGACTATTTTTCTTGAACGCCACAGAGGGTTCTCTTGCAGTGCGTAGAAGGAAGCGCGGTTAAGCTAATAAATTCTATGAATAATATACATAAAAAATATGCTAAAATCTAATTTTCTAAAAATATTAGTATTTTTAATGTTAGAAGAATTATTCCTTTTTTAATTATATAACATATGTGGTATTTGTAATGTTTCAAATTAATATTATAAATCTCACATAATTAAGATATATATAAAAAACTGAAGCAAATTTTAATTTTCATTATAATAAGCTTTAATTTCATTTAAGAACATTTTGTACAATGCGTAAATAATTATAAAATGCTGTAATCCGAAAATTTATTAATAAAATTTTACACATACTTCTCAATGTAGATTTATTGATATTAAAAATATAAAATGAACAAATAGTTTGACATAAAATTCAAAAAGTTGAAAGAATTTATAAAGTTGTTTAAGATCAAATTTGACTTAAATATTTTTCCAAATTTGTGTCTTTATAAATATAATTTATACTGATCTTGCGTTTTAATTTATAAGTTTCACCAATTGTGTAACAAAATCTCATAGGAATGATACTAATTAACAAAATATGCTAATGAATATGCTTATAAATATAATATATCCTAAGTATTAATTTATAAATTTTACCTATTGTATAACAAAATCTCATAGAAACGATACTAATTAATTAGCAAAGTATGTAAGATTACTTATCCTTTCTTTTTAGCATACAATTTAAAAATTCTTTGTTATCGGAGTAAAACAAATAAGTCGAAAGCTGTAAATGAATATTTAATACTGAAAAAAAATCTTCATTGATGTAAAAAAAAAGAGATTATTCTTGCTTTGCATTAAAAGTTATAATCATAAAAGGAAGATATATATTTTTTTTTTTTTCGGATTTGTTCCCCAAATTTACTACATACTCTTAAATACTCTTGTTTCGCAATGTGTTGAGGTTGATAAATATGCTTGGTAGAAGTTTACTTGAAGTAAAACATTAATTTCCACCACAGTGTGTAATTTAGAGGGTGGCTCTGTACTTATCATAAATTCATAAATAACATGCATCATTTTTATGTTTGTTGAAAGTTCCTTAAAGTCATTTTAAGATACGTCGTTGTTGCTTTTAAATCTGGAAAGGGTTAAAAGTTCGTAATTTAAAGAGCGTTAGATTTCTTGGTGATAAAGACAAGTTTATGAGCCTAATAATTCTGTTTACTGTCCAACCAGCACGGTTACGACTCCTAGAAGTTGCTGAATTTTTACAAGTAGTATAGGTTAACGGGATGGGAAAAATGCACTAGGAAACAGTGAGTTAAAATATGTCATTGGAATATATTTTAGTGCTGATGAAAAGTTGTGTTCTTTGTTTAAAAAGTGGATTTTGCGTAGAATTTAAATTATACTCATCTGAAATTAAAATATTTGAAAAGTTAACTAACATATGGAGAGTTAATATTTCATAGAGATAAGATTACAAAGAAACGAAGTTGGCAGAAATACAAATAAAATAAACCAGCTATTTTTGTTGTTTTTGTCGTACACCAGTGAACCTCGTATTCCATTTTGCTATGGCTAACAACCAGCAAACTGTGAACATTGCCTTAATGTGGAGGACTTACAATGATAGGACGCCGGCAGTGTATTCGAAACCAAATTTCAGCACACTTCTACACATGTGAGCATGAGTATCACAAAAACTAAATATGTTTACATGTTAAAAGTCCATTAATTGTTTCAAATTTGAGAAATACAAATTTCTGAATTAAATCACATGAAACTAAAAAGATTTAAATTCATAATTATAGGTGAATGCTTGTTGCTTATCATTTCCCTTGCATATTATGCCTGTTTTAAGCACTGTGATTATAAAATTTGGTATTAAATTTACAGAATTTAAAAATGATTCCAATCAGTGCTCAACTTTATTAATAAATACTCCTTCAATGTTTTTAAATAAATGACATATTTAATTTAATGAAGAAATATTTAGTATTATAAAATATACATTTATTATACATGTAATATTACATAAGAGATAAACATCACTATTTTTAAAACAAACATTGATAATTTTTTTGATATCTGCTTAACGTATCTTGATTGTAAATTAAGTATTATGAAAATTCCTTCAAAATGAAGTTTCAGAATTTTGCAATTTTGCAATCACAAAAAGCGAAGTTTATGATCATTATTAAAATATTTTAATTCACAGCATTTTGGTTTATAAGGAACTTAATGGTGTAGAAATAGAGATAACTAAAATAAACCAATACTCCAAAAAGTTGCAAATGGATTTAAATAATAAGTACTAATTAGGAAATATTTTTAAAGTAATTTTTTAAGTATTTTACTAAAAATAATGTTGAAAGTCTGAATGAAAACCAGGACAGAATCAGAAATATGCTATCAACTTTTCAGAATCGAATCTAAATAAAACTGAATTTCTAATTTTGGTGATACAAAAATTCAAATATGAATGTTAAAAATATTAAGCCATTGGGTATTTAATTTTAATAATTATTTTTAAAAACATTATTTCAATTTTTCCGGGAAATTTAAGGCGACATCTTTCACTAGGATATTAAATGTTAGAGTAGATTTTTGAAAAAAAAAAATATGTAGTTTTTCAATAGAAAAAAAAAAAACGGCAAGGACAACCAACATATTTTGACGCCCAAATGCAAAGAATTTATGGTAAGGAATAACATAATGTTTATTTAATACTAATTATATTACTTTATTACAAAAATATGGAGTAAAAGCAAAATTTCTATTAATTATAAATTATTAATTGCATATATAATGTATAATAATAAATTTAAGTAAAGGAAAAATTGTGTTAAATGAAGTTTCTTTATTAGATTAGGATATTTGGCAAATGAGAAATAAAGTCTGAACTTATATTTAAAAAACCGGACCACTTTATGGTTGTAGTCAGTTAACATAAATAAAACCAAGAATATAGTTAGACGAATTCAAGTAAATGTAATAAAATGTGTAGAACTGAAACATGTATATACAAAAATAAAACAAAGATGGAAAAAATAAGTGAGTATTTATGTATACAATTTATTTATATAACTAACGTTTTTTTTTTTTTTTTTTTTTTTTTTTTTTACAAATTTTATTTGTAAATCAAAGTTAAAACTTTACAAAATAACAAAAATTTGAGAAGCAAAAAACTTAATCCATTGAATAACAGTATATTTTTAGTGTTCATAAATTCAATTTTCAATCAAAAATTAGTTCTAAATTTTTTCTGTAGCGTATACCGTAGGAAACATTGAGATTGTTTGAATGCTAGTTGATCGAAAAAAATTTAATACCTTAAATTTATCAACAGATGGACAATAAAGAAGCTTTTGTGGGAAAACTGAGATTTTTTTCTATCCCATGAAGATTAAACGGAAGAAATTCCTCAAGGATTTCGAAACATGGCCAGTTAAAAAAAAAAAATAAAAAAAATAAAAAAAGTAAATCTACTTTTAAGATTTTCTACTCTCAATATTAAGAAAATTGGTCGATCAGTCAATTCAGTGAACAAGTTTCGAGGCAGAATTCCACAGAAGGATTATTATCCCAAGGGCGTGAGGTTTCAACGGTTGTGAAAGGAGTTATCTTCAAGCGGCTCGGTTGATCCCTCTGCGGTTTGAAATGATTCACCGTTAGTCAATCTTAAAGTGGCATACAACTTGGAAAAGTGTTTGGGAACCTAGAGTTTTTGAAGTCACTTGGGTGTTTGAGTTTGTTGATCTTTGTTTTTCTGTATATTAGTTCTTTGATATTTTTTCATAATAATATAAGTAAATTAAATATTTAATACAATTATTTTATAATTGTCATTAATAAATGATTATACTGAAAATTTGTCATCAATTGTCAACAGATTAAACTTGGTAAATATTATAAGGTTAATGATAATTAATATTTGAGAATCAGTTATAATTGATTCTTTGTGAATGGGAATTATTTTATTTTAAACTAAGTTTTAAACATTTAACTAAATTTTTAACATTTTATCTTGCTTATTTATTGAAATAAAAACTCAAATTAGTAAAAAGTGATATCATTTTCCATAAATTAAGGAAAAATCTCAAAAGAAGACAGATATCAAATAGAAGCTAAATAGTATGTTTGTTCTACAAACCTCAAATTTTAAAGATATTTAATAATTTTTCAAAAATAAAAAAAAAATTGAAATTGTTAAAATGCTTAATATTTATCATACCATATGTACAAAGATGTATTAGTCCCATTCACAAAACTGAGGTTCTCATTCTCATCTGAGGTTCTCTCTCATTAAGTAGAACATACGTGCAAATGTTTATAACTCTACAGTCATGTGAAAAATTTTCCAGCATGGGTCTTGCTGGAAAATGTGAAAATTAGAAACTGAAATAATCATGTTGAAAGATTAAAAGACACATTAAATGGTTCTAACTGCGACTTTCTTGGTTTCTTTCGCTGGGTGGTTCAATTTATATATTAGCCACAGCTTTCTAGTCCGAGAAGTCTTTATTAATAAATGCAGATATTTATTGATGTTTCATTTATTTGCATACAGTTATTTTTACAGATAATATTTACAAGGTATTGAGTTGTCTTAACTCTTTTGGTAACATCTTATCTGGAAGTCCAGGAGGAAAACTGGTTTTACAACACTAGCAGCGCCACCCAGTGTCGCGTTGTAAAGCTTACAAATTCCAACAATGGTCACTTTTGACATTTACATTTTTTTTTTACTGTAACAGTCATTTTTGTCTGATTTTTAAATGTTTTTATTTAAAAAGTGTTACAACATTCTAAATTATTTTTTAACAATATTTTTGAAAAATTGTTTTCTTTGAAGATGACAATGTACTATGTCCTCTTTAATCACACAATAGTCCTCCATTTTTGTTCTTTGGCAAATGATGCATCGAGATATTTGTTATGAATCTGCTATTTCGGATTCCATATCTCGCGAGCACAGAAGAAGACTACTGTTTTACTCTCTCATATACAATTTTACGCTGTTAACAGATTAAACATTCCAATTGCAACTCTACTATTTTACATATTTTAGTTTTATTTAGCATGTTCTATTTTACAACTTATTCACATTTTGTAATGAATGGTATTCTTTTACACTAATACTAATATGATTACTGCTATTTTTGAAATTTTTTTCATGTTATGGAAACCAGTGTATTTTAATGTGAGATTTAATATTCTTATTGCTCATAGATATAGAACTATTGTATAATTTCACCAAAAATTATATTTAACTTTAATACTGCATTAGTTGGTTTATTCATAAAATATTTTTAAAAAATATTCATACTAAATTTCTCAGCAAATAATTATGCTTATTAGATATATGCTATTAGATTATGATTTATTAGATTATGCTTGTTAGATATATTTCTTCTGTAATCTTATTTTCCTCTGATTAAACAAAGACATTTTTTGAATGTGAAATTTTTTTATATGTCTAACAATATAATTAAATATTAAAATGCATCTAATTTAATAATGGCTCATTATTAGTCACCAATAAATCACATGGTGGAATTTGTAATATTGCGAAAATTAGAACTGTAATTTCACAAAATTGTTTCAGAAATTCAGTAAAATATGGAAAAATATAGAAAATAATAAGTATTTATTTGTTACCACATAGGTTAAGACACAATATTTTGTAGATCAAAAATATGTAGAACTACAGTATAACACCAAAACAACGAATTAAATTGATGGTAAAATGACTATGTTATTAGGGAAGAATTTTGTAAAATCCAAGATAAATTTTATAATATGTTAGGTTTCAATAATTGTAAAACGAAGGGAGAACTTAAAGACTTAAAAATAAAACAATAACATTTAAACATTTAAACAGTAAACTTGGGATTTCATTTCTTCTTAAAATTAAATCGAGACAAAAAAACATGCTTTGAGATTTATATAGCATTTTAAATACTATTATAATCTGTTGAACAACTAACAAGAAAACATCTCAAAAAGGAGTCAAATAAGCATAAAGACTAATAATATCAATGAGCTTAGTAGAACAGAAGCTTATTGTTGTACCATTGTAATTATCGTTTTAAACTAAACGCATTGTGCTATGAATTATGCGAATCATAAGTGATAGCCATACGATGAATCTTATATCTGTTTATGTTAGAATCATTACTTTTAGAAAATATATTAAAATTCAAAAGCCACGAGGTAGATATGACTTGAATTGTTACTTTATTTTGCATTATTTAAAAAATTTTATATCTTATTTTTTTAAATAGTTACTTTTAATAGATGATATGTAATTTATAAATTTTATACATTTAGAAATGTTATTTTATAAATTTTTTCAACATTTAAACTCAACGTAAATAAAATTATAAGTTAAAATTTTGAAAAAAAAAACAAAAGTTGTTTAAGGAATATGTTCTTGCTTTATATTTTTAATGTTATAAAGTATTGATTGCTAGATATCCGTATGAATAATTGAAGCTGATATCTAAATTGTTACATTTTAAACTTCATGAAGAAAATTTAAATACTTTCAACAAATACAACCTATCTTCAGTTGAATTTACTAGTGGATTACAAAAAGAATTTTATGCGCTACTCTTGAATATTTTTTTCAATCAAAATAAAATCAATCTACAAATTTGACGTGCATTAGAATTTATTCTTAGTTCGTAAGTTATGAACATTTAAACAGTAAACTTGGGATTTCATTTCTTCTTAGAGCATAAATATATGGAAATTTTTCTTATCTAATATTGGTTACCTATCTATTTTAGTATACTTCTACAAGGCAAGGAAATATATTCAAATATCTTTTAGCATCTCTTGAATAAAAATATCTATAAATCTTTTCCGATAAAACCATTTTCTGAAAACCACTTCACATGGAATATTAAAAATTCCATAACTGAAGTGTGGCATTGTAGATTACCCAACACTTCTGACGTTAAGTGATGAATGCAAAGTGGGCGTTTGCAATTCTTTATGGAATTGTAGAACATTTTATCATTTCTCCGTTATTGGTAACGAGCAAATAGGCCATCTTCGAAATAAGAAAGAGACTTCGGCAATAGAGAGGCCGCATATAAAATGGTGATGTATATATAAATCCTTCCATTCTTCTGTAGATGCAATCAGGATTTCTTAGACATGCTGCATTGAAAAGAAACTGCCTATTAGAAACCACACAGCTCCTATTTGCATCAAAATAAAAAGCCTCCCGGGTGAATTCGATTTAAGCGGCCTATCTTCTGTAAAATAAAGAATTTGGGGACGGAGGTATTCCGCTGGCACTACCATGCAATGAAGCGTATTATCGGAGTTATCAAATGTAGCCATAGTACTCTGAGGAGGGTCGCAAATCCCATTTATCCACGGATGGCCGAAGAACCTTTCCTGCAGTTCTCGCTTCGATAGTCCTCCGCCAGATTCTCATCTGCTAGATGGATGCAAATCCTCTCCCCACCGTTTAGAGACCTTCGAAGAAGGGGTCGGCCATGAATTTCCGGAGAATTGGAACGAAGGACTAACAGTCCTTGGATTTCAAGGCTAGTACACACCTGAGATGAATTTCAGGCACGTTTCTGCGGGTATTAAAGTGAACCATATTTGGAGATTTTGTTTGAAGTTGCGCTGTGATATTGCATATTTTCCATTTTTTCCATTTTTCTTCTGGAAGGCAACACTTTGAAAATGGGGTATGAAAATTCAGTGATATTCTTTCTTTCAGATATTGGTTCAAGGGCCTGGAGTGCCCTTATGAATAGCGCACTGGGTTTCTGATCAAGATAGGATAGGGTTGGAGCTTACCTTGCAATTTAGAGCCAATATTCCCATGTTTACGCCAGGGATGGGCATTTTAAAAGGGGGTTCTAGAAGGAGAATGTGAACTCTCGAAATGATGGACCTATTCTAAATTGCAATAGTATCAAAGAAAACTTTAAAACGGTTAAACATGAAATGATTCAAAAGATTTGTAAATTCATAGGCCAACTCAAATATGAATGCTTCTTCTTTCTAAATGCAAAACATTGGTCATATAATTCTAAAATTGACCAGAGAGTCCAAAATACTTTTATTGCATTAGTAAATTGTATAACTTTTTTAAATATGTGTGTAAAATTTCATATCTATAGTTACATTGATTTATTCGGGTTTTTGTGGTTCATTGACCGACTTGATTTAAGTGCTTTATGTTCGGTTTAGGAGCTTTGTCTCAATTTATCCAAATGTTATGAAAAATATTATTTATTGCCGCAATCGAAACTATGATTTGTTTTGTTTATTTATAATGAAGACACTTTTAGACTTTCCTCAATATATTTTTATTATTTAATGTTGGGAGAGTTTTTAATATTTGAAATTATATATGAAATTAATATTTGAAGACAATATATGTTAACAATTTATCCTGAAGGTTGAGATTATTTCTATTCACGAGATTTTGTAATTGTTCGAATAATTTTTTATAATTCGTTATATTAGTTTACTTATTTATTATGATCCATTGTATTTTTATCATTTATTCTAACTTTATTAATACAAAACAACTCTGTGTTTTTCATGATTTGAGTGTTTAATATATGAAGACTTTTTTTGTAATAATTTCAGAAATTTGAATTTTTTTGTGGTTATTTCTTGTAATCTATTTGATGGTTACTTTTTTTTAAATTACAAGATCAATATTATCGCTTTTTTTCTTTATAACGTTTTAAAAAAAAATTTTTTTAAATTAAACAATATATTAAATCACATTAGCCAAATTGTGAAAAAATTTACAAAGATAATGACAGTTTGTTTTAAATATTAAATTCGTAAAATAAAATGTACATAAATTTTAAAATTTATTTGTTATTATAGATATACATATTTTAAAATTTTAAAAACACTTACCGAACGATGTAGGTAATTATGGAATTTTTATATTTGGGGTCGAATAAAATAAAATTGGGAAAAATAAACTGTTCCGAAAGAAAAAGATTTATACTTTTTCATGAAATACATTTGTTTTACTTATTATAGAAAAACAAATTTCCATATTATCAAATTAATTTCTTTTTGATATACGCTCTACGAATTTTACGAAATTTAAAGACTGGAATCCTTACAATCCTATGGAATTTTGACGTTATCTCAAACTAATTTTATTCAAATGAGATTTTTCTTTATAAATTATACAATTAGTAAAATAAACACAGTTGTTCCTAAATTGAGTTCAAACCAATTATGATAAGCAATAATAAATTCATTTCTATAAATTTAACATTAATATGTAAGATTTTGATGAAAATAAATTTCAATTATTAAATTTAGTAAAGGGTTATTTGTAACGGTTAATATTAAAAATAACCAATTTTTAATATCAATCTTTTCAATCAACCAGTCAATTTTATAATATGAATTTTATTGATTGGTAGTTTTTCAAGATTAATTCCATAATTTCTATTGTCTATGATTTTAGTGATTTGCATTATTTGAATGTATTGCTTTTGAAAGAAATATATTGTTTTTTTTTGTTTTTTTCTTGCGGAGAAAGCAGCTTAATTTTTAAAAAGCTTGCCTACAATATTTTTATCACTCTCGAGTATTAAGATGAGAGCAATTTCTTATTCAGATTCTGCAGTAGATATTAAAATGATCATTTAGAATACTATTTAAAGAGTTGGCTTAATTATAACATTTGAATATTAAAATTAATATTTATTTGCAAACAACAACTCGAATGACCTGTAAACGAATTTTTCATTTATCATGCAATTGTTTCAAAACTACACAGAGGTTAATGCAAGAAAAATAATTTTTTTTTTTGCACTTGGAAATACTTGAGAACAATTAAAAAATGATTTATATGAAAAAAGGATTATATATATATATCGAGTTTATAGTTTGTGAAAATATTAATATAATTACACAGAAAAATGCAAAATTTTATAAATACCAGTAAAAAAAAAAAAAAGGAAGAAATCAGCAAATATATTTATGTATTGTGTAACCGAATAGAAAAATATAATTTTCTATACCCATTTCCTTGTCAATCCAGTACAATACGATACTTGGAATTCTTATCAGAAATGTCTTTCTGGAAATATTTTAAACGAGAAATGATCCATATTTATTTTAATACAAACCAAATTACCCCTCTCCCTCAAATTTTTTAGGATGGAAATTCGTGCCTCTCTCGCATTTTTAGAAATTCAATATTCATTTTTGAAAGCAGTGTTCTAAAAGTCCCATTTGATGTACCTGGATGAATGATTTAAAATTAATGGCTTCATGGTCAAATGTAAACTACATTTCAAACATTATATTTATGAATATATTTCCATATATATTTATAAATATAGTTATATTTTATTATTATCTCTCACAATGATCTTTAGCATGATTTTTTTTGTTCGTTTACAAATTACTGAAGTAGTTGTTAAAATCTTTCATTGTATTTCCCAGCCACAAACACTCTTTCTTACAAAATATTTTACTTATCCTTATTTTTCTGGTCAATGTTTTATTTCATAATTTTTAAAAAGGCTAATATTAATTTTTCGGAATTGAATTTATAAAGGTTTTCAATGGACGTCCATTATTTTTTAAAGAAAGTTAAGGATTTCCCATTTTTTTGTTTAAAATTTCAGTTAAAGATATCCATAATATTAATGTCTCTTATAGGAAGACTTTATTACTATTAAAACAGTCGGATAATAATATTTTGTACTCTGTGAAAGGAAAGTATTTTCCAATATCAAAGATTTTCTTTAATAAAAAGGAAAAGCTTAGGAAAAAAAATGGAAACGCTTAAAGGAAAAAAACTAATTAAAAGCATTTAAAACGTAAAAATATAATTAAGCATAACTTAATTCTGTTTTCTTAAAAACTCATATATATTTTAAATAATAATTAATAAAATAAAATATATAAACTAAAGGGATCTGATCTAGTTCATCCTTTTACTTTCCTTTAGATTTTCTACTATTTAAAAATTCGTATGCATTAAAAGTTATTTTGAGTCAAGAATTATGATGCATTATTAGAAGTTATTTAAAATCATTTCATTGATTTTTTTTTGCATTGATAATCAATGCTATCTTATTAAATGGAATTTCTTCCAATAATTGGATATTCTTCAGCGATTGAATTAAATTAAATTAACTGGAAATTCTTTTGCGGTTAAATTAAATAAATATAATAACTTTTATACGTAATTTACATTTCTAAGTGCATTTAATTTACTGAGTAATATTTGAAGAACGTAAGTAAAAGATGTTTTTTTATTTAAAAAAATCTTTATAAATGGATTCCTTATATTTCTTTTTCTTGAAATAATATATGTATGCTGATGATAAAACGGGAAATCAATATTATAATGTAACCTCTGATTCTGTCTACAAACTTCATGTTGAAAGTATTTAAAGCAAATATCAATCAATCTGCTTTTTTATATTTATTACCATACACATATAGACTTTATTCAAATAACCTAGAATCTGATCTAACAGAAAATAAATCTGCATATAAAATTATTAAATCCTTGACGCCTTAGCTGCAGCTACATCTCATTCAATAGGGCAAAGCCAGATATAAAATTCAAATGTGTCTCCCATCCTTCCGAATACCCTTACTAGCAATGGACAGACTTCAACACAATATCGACAATGTTGCAGATTCAGTTTAAGGGATAACAAGTTCTCGAAAAGGATTTTATCCCCTTATTAATCGAAGGTGGTGCTTGAGGGGTTTCGGAAGGGGACAGAAATTCGTTTCCGACGCCATGATTACTTTACGATTACGGTTGTGGTCTGAAAAGGATGGAGGAAGAGCACGCAGCTTTGTTAAATTCAGCGTGTTTAACGAACCAAACTTGGCTTCTAGTTCCGACCAAACTTCTGGGCATTCAGGAAAGATCCACTCTGAAGTCAGGGTCGGGGCTTCATTTGTGAGATTCATCTATTAAGACCACCATAAAACCTAAGCATCCGAAGCTAAAATTTAGAGTAGTCTTATCAGTAGAGATGAAACAATTTATGTATGCCTTGTTGCTTTCGTCCATTTAGGAAAAGAATGGTTTAAGGTTTATACTTCTGCCGATGTGATTCTGTTTTGTGAGACTGCGAGTCCAATTTATCTGCATTTTCGCTAACGTTTTGAAATTGCCAGAGGTAGTGACAATTGGAAAAGGTCTTCCGGGTTGTGGTCTCAAAGCTCAATAAGAGAGAGAGGGAATTGACTTGTAAGAGCATTAAGTTGAAAGATTCACGTGCAGCTAGTATGCCCTAAGATTTCTGACTGTGGAAGTTTCAAGGAGTTTGGAAGATTTGTAAACAGGAGCATGCAGAAGATCCGGGGCCCAATTAGATGCATTCCGTTTGAAATCTAGAAACATATTTTTCGAGAAAAACTTCTGGTATCGTGAATGCGATTGGAATATTTTACAAGAATTTCGCTTTAAGGGATAAGGGAACAACAGCTATTTGTGGAAAAACATCCTTTTACTTTAATAATGCCACTGAAGTTTTTTTTTTTTTTTTGACAGAAATGTATTTGTACTTCTTAGGTAATTAAATTAAAGGGAACTTAAATGATTAATTTATCAAAATAGCAATGTGTATTTCAGAAAAAAATATTTATTTTCTATACGCTGTTTCAAAATATTAATTCAAGAAAATTTTTTAAAAGATAAGTTTAAATAGTTTTAAATACTTGATATTATTAAGGAGAAGATTTTTTTTTTTTAAAAAGGTTTTAACAGTTAAAAAAATTAAACAATAAAACAAATAAATAATTTAATCGATAAAGGTAACTTTATTTCAAAATTAACCAACATAGAGAATAAATTGAAATGAATATTGAATTTTTGTATTCATCTTAAAAATTGAATAAATATAATAATGAATAAATAAATGTATAGAAATTTATTGATTTACCTGCGATAATGAGTTAAAATTAACCATGCTTTGTTCCTCTAAAAAATTATGGCTTACAAATTCTTAGCCTGAATTAATAATATCTACATTATCATTCCTCGAACTGAAAAAAAGATTTGTATTTTAAATTTCATGATTTAAATCAGTAAATGGTCATTAGTGCTTTAATTTAAAAACATATATTTCTTTTTTTTTTCTCTCTAATTGATATGAAGTTAAGAAAAAAATGTATGCAAATAAAAGAAAAAAAGATACCAATTTTTTACATTTTTAGCTAAAAAATTCTTCTAAAATTCTTGAATACATTTACAATTATTTACTTTTTTGAAAACATCTTTTAATAGGACGTGATTCATTTCTTACAAAAGGTTTTTGATTAACCAATAAATAAATCGGCAAATAAAGTAGTTTAGAAGGCATGATTTAAGCAATATTTGGGATAGTTATATATACTTCAAATTTTGATACAATAATTATTTCCTTTTCATGTATACTTCTTTTAAATAGAATTGTGCGTTTTTCTTAATCATATATAAGTATACTCAGGATCAAATTTAAATTATTTTACATTTTCAGACATAGTTAATGTATAACCCAAATATTTAATGTTAAATTACAATTTTCTTCTGTTGTATATTGCTAGTGAATTAAATATGATTAAAAGTAATTTACATTTCGGATGAAAATATATTGTAAAATTATAAATTGCTATCAGCATATGATCTTAAATTTAATTGTTTATATTACGATCTTTTTAAACAATCTTATGATTTATTAATGATTTTTTTTACGGTTTAGGGTTTTTTTTTTGGCTATTATTGTTTTTTAAATTTATAACTTATTTAAAAATACTATAAAAATATTAATTAATTGTAATATTTTGTTTTTTTTTTTCAATCCCAAAGTTACATGCAAGAAGAATTTGGAAAACTTTGTTATACATACATATATATATATATATATATACTTTAAACGTTAAATTTAATCCCATAGTAACATTTTATACTGACAATTTACATTTTCCCTTTCAATTGACATACATAAATGAATTCTATAAGCAAATTCTTGGTATAAATTTTAAATGAAATTATTCTTCAATGTGCCTGCATAACATACAATTTTAAAAGATTCAGTTTATTGATTTGAGCAATGCAATACATACTAGAAATAATCTAATGCAATTGAATCATTCAGTAAAATGAATTGAAATTACAATCAAAAGATAAAAGAAAAGCATATCTAAAGCACAGTCCTAGGACCCACTTATCTTTCTTTGAACCAAAAACAGATTGGAGGAATCTTGACAATTGATTCTCTTCTGCTTTTCTTGAATCATTTATAATTACCCTTGCTTTCTTCTGACATACATGAATAACTTTTATAAACAAATGTTTGGTATGAATTTTGAAATCTAAAATTTTTAAACGAAGTTATTCTTTAATGTACCTTGCCACAACATGTATTTTAAAAGAGTCAACTTATTGATTTGAACATTACGTTACAGACTGGAAATAATTTAATGCAATTAAATCACTCTCTAAAACAAGCTGCAATTACAATCAAAAGAGTAAATAAAAGCTCACGCATAACGCAAAGCTAAAGCCCACTTATCATCCTTTAAACCATAAACAGATTTGGAGGAATCTTGACAGTTGGTCCTCCTCTTCCAGTTTTCAAATCTTGAGTAAAAAGCGGTCGTAAACTCGAGACCCAAAATGTTGCTATCTCTCTGTGGGAGATTCCCGAGTTAATTTCCGGCTTTATAGACGTTAACAAGGAAGTATGCTGTGGAGCAAGTCTGTAATGTCTTTCATTAGTGTAGTCAAGGGAAAGATAATTGTAACTGAATTCCAGAGCCTCTACTCAAAGAGCTTCGTGAAATGTTAAAGAAGATAGCTACCCATGTACATTCCAAGTACCATTCGTTATCTCAATGAAACCTATCTAGTTTATTTTAAATTGTCTTTCGCGTAAATATAATCTAAGAATTTTCGCGGAAGTACTTTAATTTAACCATCGCGTTAAATGGTAAATGAGTTATTGTAATGGTCGTTTCTGAACGTTCGTTAAGCTGCTGTTTTCTTTAGGGTGACATCAAAGGAAAATCTTGAAATTACCGATAGCGTTTGTGAAGAATAGTAGTTTAATTTCGCTGATACTTCACCAAATGTTTGGAATAATGCAAGTATCACTGAAAATTAAACAACTATTATTATTATTATTAAGATTTATCAGGAGAAATATTATTTTTTTTCTAGAAAAACTTAACAGAGCCAATAAATTGTTATTAAAAAAAAATTGTTTATCTAAAAACAATTTTAATTAAATTAAGATAATCGACTATAAAAAATGTTTTTAAAATTTTATATAGAATCAAATTCAGCTAATAATAACATTTACATTAAGATCTTATGCAGGGCATGATATACAATAATTTAGCCACTGATGTAAAGAGTTTAAAATTATCTTTTTTCCTAATAAATAATTAGTTGCTCCGATATTTTAAAAAGAAATATTTCTCTAAAATATCTCTGAAAGGCATTTATTTATATTTGTTACAATTTTTATTAGTGTAGGTTTTTCCATAAAATTGACGTTAACATGTAATTCAAGGTTTGCCGGAAGCTCTCATAAAATATATTTTTTTGAAAAAAGCACTTTTCTTTTATACTTCCTAAAGTTAACTTTTTAATAAAGATAATAGGATTTTTAGCTTTTACTTAGAAAACAAATTAATTTTTGGATATTAAAATCATAAAATCAGAAAATATTTTTAAATAAATTTAATAGAATTTATAATCATATATTTTGCAAACAAGATAATAGTTACTTTCCCGTCGAAGCATATAAAATTATTTGTTTTTAAATTCTGTAAACCATTTACAAGAACTTCCTTTAATTCAATAAAAATGTAAATTTTGTAAGAAAGTGACGAAGACGTTACACAGAATTTTAATTTTTGGAATATTCTTACAGATAGAAAAAAATGTATTATCAAGCATTCTCCTGATAAAAATTCCTTTTTTTTGTAAACTTTACTTGTAAGATCTGATTATAAAGCTATATATATATATATTTTCAAACCTCACTCATTAGCAATAACTAGCCTTTATCTAAAAACAAAAACAAAAATTTGAGAAAAAAAATAACGAAGGCAACTTGTTAATCGAAGAGACTACTAATTAGAAACACTTTGTAAAATATGATAATAAAAAATATTAGAATTAAAAAAAAAATATCACTTTTTGTTTAGATATACAAAGTTTGTTTTCGTGGGTTTTTTTTTTGTTTTTTTCATTTCTTAATTTTTGTAAATAAAAAATACATACGCCATTATTAAACAAAATTGCATGATATATTTCGGAAAAGAAATTTTATACTTTTTGAACTTTCAACATATAAAAGAAACAATGAAAATATTTACGAATTGTCGTATTGCGTCTTTGTCGTATTGCGTTTCATAAATGCTGCATTTGTATAAATAAATTCAAAATAAAATGACTGTAGAAAGCAGATAAATTTATTTACTTTAATATTAAGTTACAGTACCCAATTTTATCGAAGAGATAAAATACTGGTAGTTCACATATAATCTAACTTGGATTACCCAAAATATTTAAAGATATGTTGTTTTTCTGTGTATGTAAAATCTGCTTATTTTTGTGAAAACCTGCTTATAAAAATTCTAATTATTGCATCTCGGACAGTATTTAAAGGAAAAAATTATCATGTAAATATTTTAATAGTTATAATTTAATATTTATAGCAAAATTGAAATCAATTTTATGCTAAATATTAAATAATATCAAAAATTTAATTTGGAAATTATCTTGCATAACGAATATAGATATCTAAAGAATGTTTAAAATCATTGTATTTAAATGTATCATGACTGTGGCATTACTGCATTTTTAATAATTTATTTATACTTGTGAGGCAATATTACATGCTACAAAAATAGTTACTCTTTTACAAACTATTACAACCTGATGTTTGTACGAAGAAAAATACAAAATCGCTGTGACTTAAGGTATGTTTTCAGTACCAAAATTGTATTCGATTCTTCTCATGTTTAAGTAAATTCCACATTTTTATATTGCAAGTAGATTACAATTAACCATTAGGAAAATAATTATTGCTTGTAGTATTGTTTCTTGATTAAATATGACACAATATTTTCTGTTTATATAAATTAATAAGTAATAATGAAATCATGTCATAGAAACGAAACGATACATTTAAAATATTAAAAACATTACGTGCAATTTATGTTAAACATTTTCTCATTTTTTACTAAAATTCTATAACTGTTTGTTTCAATTTTATGCTGGTTGGCCAAATATTTTAAAGCTAATTTAAATATAGTACTACTCAACTCTTGATTATTTTGTGCTTTATAAAATATTTTTGATCAACAGAAATAACAATTTTCTTTAATAAAAACTTATGAAAAATTCATTTTAAATATTACTTTAGACCAGTGTTGAAAAATATGCAAATTAAAAAAATAAAGATTCTCTTGGTTACTTATTTATTTATTAGTATCCTTTTACTCTTAAAAATTTTAACTAAAGTAGATTAGCTACTAAAAATTTAATACAAAGCCCAATTCTGTCTTTTTTTAAATTTCTATGGATTTTTGATGCTTTCCTTTTTAATAGATTATCAAGTTAATAATGTAACTAACTTCTTGATACTTAGCGTAAATCGAATTTTTAAAAATGCCACTCTTGTATAAGATATTTTTAATGAATAGTATATGTTACAATGTTTTATTTAAAATGTCGTATGATTGCAATGCTGTTATCAAAGAAGAAATATTCCATGAAATGTAAATCTTCATTTAATTAAGGAAAATATGTATATTCCCAATGCTTTCAAAAACAGAGATAAAGGTTATACAACAAACTACAATCGAGTGATGTAAATGTACAAAATTTCCTATAATTGAAAATATACTGATACCTTTGAATTACTGAAACACTACTGGACAAGTAATAAACCATGATGGACATTTATTTTGTTTTTTTAATTTCTTTATTAAATTATTGTTTTTGGAGGCATCTAGACATGACTAGAAATTTCCAGTTTACAGTTAAATCCACACTTCCAGTAGATCTTGCTTATCCTCCTTCTGTAAATCCCGTTTCATTGCTAGGTGACCCTTTCAGATGAGAAAGTATTAATAAGTGTTTTTCGCAACATAATTTTGCAAGTTTCATTATATTTGCAAATATTTATGTATATAAATAAAATTTAAAATGTTAAATTGTTTTCCATATCATTGCACCAAATATTAAATTGGTGAAACAGTAATTTTTAATTATTTAATTTCTAATAAACTCATGTTTGTGAAAATTGCAACACCATGAAG
The DNA here is from genome assembly GCA_021605095.1 of Caerostris extrusa. Lineage (NCBI taxonomy): Eukaryota > Metazoa > Arthropoda > Arachnida > Araneae > Araneidae > Caerostris > Caerostris extrusa. Next base: position 46,750 of record BPLR01016045.1, on the reverse strand, counting down.
GACTTACGCGAGTGAGCTGAAATTTTCAGGAAATGCAAATTAGCTCATGATATGCAAATGATTAGAATTTCAAATCCGTAGCGCATGAGTATGCTGAGCAGCAAACTCTGAACGGTTGATGGATCCGAATAAATAGACGGCTGTAGCGAGGCGTGTATGGTTATCGGTGGTTATCTACTAGTGGTAAACGTTAGCTCAATCGTTACTTATGCCTCTTCGACGAAAGAGAGCGAGATTTGAACAACTTACAGAGTTTGAACGGGGGAGAATCACCGGCCTTCGTGAAGCTGGATTGTCTTATCGTGCAGTAGCCGCCCGTGTGCAGCACAGTGATGCGTCTTTGGAAGCAGGGGACGAACGAGTGTCGGACAACTCGGAAATCCGGGAGTGGACCCCGAAATGTGACGTCAGCTCGCGATGATAGACACCTGGTCCGCATGGCGCTGACGGACCGTACAGTTTCCTCTAGACAATTGGCAGCACAGTGGTCAATAGCTACAGGTGTTTCATTGTGTGCTCCATCAATTCGTAGACGTCTGCTGCAGCGCGGACTGCGCGCAAGGACTTTTATACAGGATCCCTCTCACGCTAAACCATCGCCACCTGCGGCTACAATGGGCCACTCAGCATAGAGACTGGCGTGCTGTTTGGCAGCATGTCGTGTTTTCTGACGAATCCCGCTTTAATTTGTGGTACCATGATGGCCGCATTCGTGTTAGACGCTATGCCGGTGAACGCCACCTTCGAGTGCATTATCGAACGCCACAGTGGACGAACACCCGGGGTTATGGTCTGGGATGCCATAGCATATCATGGGCGATCTCAATTGCTAAGAATTGTAGGCAATCTGAACAGCAACCGGTACATCAGTGAAGTTCTACAGCCCCAAGCTGTTCCCTTCCTTCAAAGCTTGCCAGGCGCTGTATTTTAACAGGACAATGCCCGCCCTCTTATCGCTAGGACTGTTCAATCCTTCTTTGCAACGCGGCAGGTACAACTTCTTCCTTGGCCTGCGTATTCCCCGGATATGTCGCCGATTGAACATGTGTGGGATTTCGTTGGTCGGCGTCTCTCTCGTGATCCTCGTCCTATTCTTCTGCAGACGAACTTTAGGTGCACATACAAACAATATGGAATGCTCTTCCTCAGGCAGACATTCAAAATTTGTTTGACTCCATGCCACGTCGTGTAGCAGCACTTATTGCGGCGCGTGGTGGCTACACAAAATACTGATACCGATCTCTTGTTATTGTTTGTTTTCTTTGAACATTTAATCATTTATTTGTACCACTAACACTCAACTGTGTATTAAATTTTATCATCAGTGTGTCTAATTATAATTTAAACAGTTAATGTAATTATTCTCTTTTATTTAAATTAAAATAAATATTTAATTGTGCACACATAATATAAATTTATTACTATGCATGAAACATAATGAAGCACCAGCAATTATATGAACAGAAATAATTCAAATAATAAAGATTTTAATTACTGGAATTAATCAAAACCTGATATTTAAAATGCATCAATTATAACTTTTCCAAGATACATTTTTAATTTATTATTAATGAAACTGCAAAAGTTAGTATTATAATAAATTATATCCTTGAATTCAATAAATAATAATTGCATGCGAAAATCGTTTAATGATTTACTAAATATTTTATTTTTAACATGAAAAGATAATGACTTTGAAAAGTATTAAATGATATTATGTATTTAATTACAATGTTCACAAAAAGGAGCAAAAATTAAAATATTTTTATAACATAAATATTAATATTCTGTACTTATTATATTCTTTATTTAATTACATTAATATGAATAAAACGTTTCCCAAAAGTCCTACATAATCCTTGTACTAAAAAAAAAAAAAAAATGTTTGTATATTTAATAACTAATAGAACTTAATGGTTAATTTTGTATGTAATCACATAAATAATTAGTGATTATAAAAATTAGTAACTAATTTTACCATTTTTAAATTATGAATATAAATCATTTCATTTTTTTAATGCTGTTCTAAACATTTATTGGTGACGTCACAATGTTTTTTTTTATTATTTCTTCAAGGGTTTTCATTCTTAAAAGGAATGTACACTTTTATGATTGCCTATAAATAAAACATGCTTTAAGTTAATAATTTGAAATCCAGATTTTTTTGTAGTAGGGCGTCTTCCATAGCAAAATATTCTATAAATAATTGTTAATATGAAAATTATAATTATGCTTTCATTTTTCATGTTAAATTAAGTTAATAAAAACAACTCTTTGACAATTCTTAAAGCTATTAAATTTCCTATGCAACTTTATTTTTATTTACTTTAATACGTGATTTAAAAGAGTCACACCGCTGTATTTTGTCATCTCTGTACATCAGCCACTGGCTTCAGCAAGCTGTATCCTACCATGATTCAACCATTACTCCAATCTAAATACAAGAGCAATCCTTCGAGTCTCCCCCCATCCAATTGCTTTAGCCTAATTACGAGTCCTCTCTCAAATGGTAACTATTGTTATACTGTGCACGAATTTCATGCACGTATTGATCTATCAAAAATAACAGAATTAAATTCAAATGTAAGCTATGGCATAGAATTGAGATATATTTTTAGATAGATTTTGAGATTTTTTTCATACTATATGTTTAGAAGCTCAGTGGCAATGCTCTACAGTTCCAGTTATTTATCAATTAGTTGTTGATCCAAGATGCAAATGATTAGATTTTAACAGGTATTTTCATACGAAATTTCTTTGCTATCAGAGAACAACTTGGTGCTTTGGTGCTTTTTTCAATTCCTACTATTAGTTCACACTCTCCTATATATATCTTGTTTAAATTTTCAATCGTTAATAAAATACTTTTTATTCATCCACTCAAGTTCAAACGCATTTTTTAAAAACTTGTGGTGGATGACACTTAATGTGAATACAGTTTTTTTTCAAATATTAATTTATTAATTTAAATTAATTTAATTAACACCATATATAGAAAGGAAAATGGAAAATTGCAAGGAAATTCGCTTTCTATTTTGCCACTTAATATTGTGATTCTGTCATGTATGTACATATTTATATGTAATTATTTGATAAAAAGTAACTAAAATAAAATTTCTTTGTTGACCTAAGTAGGAATTGACTTAAAATTGTCTTTTATATTACTTGTTTTCCTTAGAGTGTATTTATACACATTTTCAAATCGTATGTTAGAAGTACACTTATTTCTAACAAACTAATTACTTTTTTATAAATGTTTTTCAGCGGAAGAATTTTATTCCAGTTATTCCTTTTTTGTTAACTAATAAAGGTCTAAAAATATATTCCAACACATTTAGATATTTTTAAAAATATTTTAATGAAGTATGGACCATAAATCGTTCCTTTCAATTGTTTTTGAGAAAGTAAGAGAAAAAAAAAAGATGCTTTATTGTCAGTATAACTAACTGTCCGTCATTATTCGGTTCCTCACAAATGTTTCGCATAATAAAGAAGCCCGTAAAATACTTTTGCGGAAGAGCGACACTGTGCTCACGGTAATGTCACTGGCAATCCTTTCTCCCATGGCATCATGCCAGACAGAATGTTCACTGGCCTCATTTATGAGTTTCATCGATACTCTAGAATCCATTTTGAGAAAAAGGCTGATCGCTTTTCAATTGATTATTCGAAATTATGAATTCGATATTTCTGATAGATGACTTTTGGGTTGATCAGGTGCTATTCTCTTATATTAAAGTCTCTCTCTTATTATTCGTATATTGATTACTGTTATATATTGGTATATCCATAGCCATGAAAAAGTCTTTTACATGGAAGAGGATATCTGAAAATAAAATAAATGGTTAGCTGTGTTTGATAGCCGAGTTTTAAAAGAAAACTTTCATTTTTTTCTGACAGGAAACAGTTAAAGAAAAGAAAAAAAAAAAGAGAAATAATGGTTGTTCTGTAAAACAATACCTTTAAAAAAATTCAGAAGTTATATATTTCAATACTTTGGGAGTAGCAAATTTCTCTACATGAAAAAATGAATTCACTCTTAAATTACATTTCAATAAGTTATTCTAAGATGAAATTTTCTTTGACTCCGCGATAATTTTTTTTTAAAAATGTCAAGAATTATTGGTATAGTTTGTTGATTAATCATTGATCCAGATTTTTAAAAGAAAATTAAATTTAGATTTTCTTCAGATATATTAAGGATAAAAACTCAAACTTGTGTGGGTATTAAATGCGATGTTCAGGTATTCCAGACGATGTTGGTATAAAGTAATAATTAGAAACTAAGTAAAATTTTTAATATTCAAAATTTTAGATAGGTTTTAAATAGATCTCACTAATTACGTAATTATAATTTTTTAGACTAAAAAATTTTAGTATTAAGTTTTATCTTAATCTTAGATTATTTGTCTTAGATGAAGGTCTTAAATTTAGAAAATCATTTTCTCGATTAATTGCAGCTACAACCCTTTAATATATTATGATTCAAGTATTGTTCAATTAACATATATCAAACATAATTCTAAAATTTTAGATAATTTTATTTATGAATTCGCGGTTACCTATGTACATTAAAATATAATATGTTCTTGACGCATTTTTAAAAATTTTCCTTTTATATTCCATAATATATGCTTATTTATCAGTTATTTGTGATATTAAAACCTAATAATTTACACAAAATAACATCGACATTGTATAAAACCAGGAATAATTTTAGAATATTTCTGTGAATCTCAAACTTTCTTATTTGTTACGGGCAATAAATCCTCAAGAATTGACATATCCATTGTGACATTCCTCTACAGAGTAATATTAAAATGAAGATGGATATAATACCTTTCCTAAAAGTTGTGCCTTGTCAATTAACAAATTCGGCAAGATAAGGTATTGCATAAAAGCAAAATGTTAAATAATTCATCAGCTTGATTTTTGTAGAGAAAGGTCCAATTTGCATAAGCTCAAATGCGGGTGAATATTTCTGTGCGCAATTATGTTTTATCTTCAAATTAATAAAAAAGCTTAATTTGGTCTATAAAGCCCTGTTAATAAACTTGTTCATTTATTGTAGTAAATGATACAAGTTCACATAAAATCCTTTGGAGACTTTAATCACTGTTTTGTTGTAAAATTGTAGCAATTTATTTAATTTACATTTAATATTTCCTATCATAAAATTTATTAATTCGAATATTACTAACGTACAAGCTATCGGTATTAAGCATAAGCATTTTGTATGTTTTTCTAATTTGTTTTTATATCAATAAACAAACAATATTGTTAGAAAAATGAAATAGAGATTGTTGTTTATTTACTGTGCCGTCGAAATTAAATTTTTAAATGAATTATTTTAGCAATCCGAACACTTAAATTTCATAATTTAATATTTTTTAAAAAAATTATTTACTACAGCAAGAGTAAAGATGATTCAGAATCCTTGCATTTTGTTGCATATGCACTGATAAACTCGTAATATCTACTTTAAGTATAAATAATTTTCTTTAATGCAACCTTCTCTTACTAAACTGTATTTGTATTAAATATTTTAAGTTGCACCATTTTAGAATGGATATAAATAAATAACTTTAATAACCAATGTAAATTATAAAGATGTTAAACTTTAAATTTCAGAAAAATACTGCTAGTTTCCTCAATAAAAAATAGGATATAGTATTCTGATTGCATTTCTTTCAGCACTTATAAATCATGTAAAAGAATGCAACTATTAATCATGGAAAATCTATTGTGGCACATAACTATATAAAATAAACTAGTCTTTAAATTGAAAAAAAAGGGACCATATTAAAATTGAATTCTCAAATGTAATTCTCAATCATCGTCTCATTTCTCGCATTTTCGGACACGATTTAAATGTGTAAACCTAAAATAAATATTACTATACTTTAATTCCACCATTTGTGTAGTGTATTCCCCGAGAAACTATCAATTCATCAATGAAAGTTTAATTAAACCGAGAGATGTTCATTAGAAATTTAATCTTCAACATTATAATTGCGTCATTGCTTGAGTAAATCAAATCTTATGGGAAATGCTTCGATTTCATTCCCTATAACAAACAAATGCAGGGTAATTTCTCCAGAAAGTCAACCATAACGCAATAACGATCCTATATTCATCAGTGATCTATGTATGGGGAATCTCTTGACGTTAAGAAATATTTTTTTATTATGTTAATCTAAAATTAGGCGTTATTTGGTGCAATTTCTAATATTAGCATTTTTTTATTTGTTCTTATTTTAAGGAATAAAATCCAAATCAAGCATTTATTATGATATAGCAAAATCTTGTTCTCGATGATGTACAAATTATGCAAACTATTTAATGTCTTGAAAAACTCTACTATTTTTAAAATACTTTTAAATAAAAGGAGTTACTTCCAGTTCTTTTAATAATATTTAAGAAAATCTTGTCCTGATTTAATTATTATTCAACTTTAATTTGTTGATAAAAAAAGAATACTTCTGAAAATCAATAATTTAACAAGCACCATAAAAAAAAAAAATAGTACATATTTTTTTTTTTTTTAAATCTTTCCAAATATTGCATTACTCATCTAGAAATAGTTATGTGCTTTGGATAATTTTTAGAAGCAATATTTCTGAATTTAGTATTAACGAATAATCTCAAATAAGTACTGGTAGACTTTTTTTATTAAATCTACATTATTTCAACACAATGAAAAATATGCATTATAAAAGCATTGTCCTGTTATTAATTTATTTGGTATGAGAAAAATATATAATCTGGATGTCTGCATTTCTTGAAAGAAAATTCTAAGAATAATTATTAAAATATTAAATTGTATTTTACTTCGCATGTACATCAAGCTATATTATGCATTTGGTAAAACGTCAAATAATGCATGTAAATTTAAAAATAAATAAAATATAGATTACAAAAGAAAAACTTACCTAAGATGTGAAGTGATAACAATCCAAGATATTTATTGTTTTTAATCTTACATCTGAAGTTTAAATTTTTCAAAAGAATATTTCCCTCAATAAAAAACAGTAACAAAAATTTAATATTTTGAAATAATGAACTGAAGACCTCGCCTTTTCCGTTTCAACTCTTCTTGCATTACGATTATCGTTAATTTGAAACTTCTGAGGACGATTTATTCTAATGAGTTTGTGATGTTGCGTCTTGCCGGAAAGGGAAACAGTTGGCAATGCAGAAAAGTGAACAATATTTAGATTAATGAGGTGTAGATATGATTATTAATGATGATGATGAAGAAACGTCTTCCTCAGATACAGACATCAAACTATTTTAAATTTAAATGTCAGAAGAGAATAAAATAAATATACGTGGCAAAATATATAAAATACGTGATCATTTTATTGAATATATTTGTATTTTTTATTAAAGGTTTTAAAAATTCCACAAAAAATATAAAATAAGATTTTATAAGCATTTTGACATTACTATTATTTGCACTCATGTCCATAAATTAAGGATAATTCAGAATCACACAGAAATTGAACTCTAAAATAAAAATTTCACCATCATAAAAATTTCACCCATAGAATTATCATCTTGAAGAAGAATATGCAAATTGCAGGAAACCACCAGATGGCGCGGATAGTACGTCACAACGGCGAGAGTGTAAGAGAGGGTATATAAGGAATGGTGGCACAGAAGTAAAATTGTTCACAAATGCGCCTTTAAAGCCTTTCAGTGCAATAACCGCATAGTTATGGCACAAAGGAAGCATTTGGATGATTTTTACATCGTAGAATTATTGGACGACTGGAATGTGGACGTACCCGGCTGGAAGTATCCGAGGAACTTGGAATCGACCCAAGTGTCATCTCCAGGCTTTGGCAACGATTCCAAGATGATGGTAATGTGAGTAGATGTTACAGCAAAGGTCGCCCCCGAGTTACAACGCCGAATGAGGACCGGTATTTAGCAGTTACTACCAAAAGAAACAGACGGAGCACAGCATCAGACCTGTCTCGTCAGCTCTCTTCAGCTACCGGTACGACAGTTTCAAGGCAGACCGTGTACAGACGCCTAGGGCACATTGGTCTATATGCTCTTAGGCCTGTCAGATGTGTTCCACTTACCGCAACTCACTGTCGCCTGCGATTAACCTGGAGTAGAGAGCATGCATTGTGGACACCGCAGCAGTGGTCTGGTGTAATGTTTTCTGACGAGTCCAGGTTTAGTTTGCAGTCTGATTCTCGCCGGACTTTCATATGGGGAGCGCCAGGTACCCGTTACCATCAAGAGAACACCATTGAACGACACCGTTACGGTGGTGCAGGATGACTCGTTTGGGGAGGAATTATTCTTGGTTCCAGAACTGACCTGCATGTTCAGAGTGTAACGATGACAGGCCACATCTATCGGGATGTCATTCTGGAACAACATGTACGTTTGTTTCCGGGGCGCCATGGGTGCTGAATTTCTGTTTATGGATGACAACGCCCGTCCTCACCGTGCAAACATTGTAGACGAATTCCTTCAATTGGAGGATATCACCCGTATGGATTGGGCAGCATACTCACCGGACTTGAATCCAATAGAGCATGTGTGGGATATGCTTGACGACGAATTGCAGCCCGTCAACCCCCTCCCACCTGTCAACCGGAACTTCGGAGGGTATTGCTTGATGAGTGGTGTAATATTCCCCAAGATCAGATTGATAATTTGATACTCAGCATGCCTAGGCGTTGTAAGGCCTGTATTGCATCAAGACATACCGATTAACCATCCTACTAACCATGTTATACTGTTTTTTGTAAATAGGTTCTTTTTTAAATTTGCTCCGGTCATTAATTATGTCAAACATACAGCATCTTTTTGCTCTTTACCTTTTGTTTAATAAATAGACTTTTACAAATAAGTCAAATTTGTTTTGCTTCTGTCTCTTTTTTTACCTGAACTTCATTATCCTTAATTTATGGACATGAGTGTATAACAATTAATTGTAAGAGATGAAAAGTGAGTAAAATAAATTTCATTAAAACTTATAGGAAAGTTCTTAATATTGTTAATTATTTTACAAGAAAATTAATAGAAACTATAGATTTATGGTCTACTACAGTGGTAGTCTGCTTGATCCCTACTGTCTACTAGTGTGCTTTCCAGCTTTCATGATGAGAGGTAGGGATTTTGTCGTTTACTGAAGTACTGTCCTTTTTTTTTTTTAAATGTTGAAATAGACATTTTTAAACAATACTTGAAAATTCTTCTATGATATCTAAATATATGGAAAATGATATTCGGTTTATTGATACTTTGCCTACTTCACATTTTGTAAAATCAAATTTAATGATATTATAACCAAAGAAACTGCCTGAATATTTCCAAAGAGGACACCTTTGTTTCTTACAAAATTGACCAGTTACCCAGTATTTAGATTCACAGCATAGTTAATAATTTAATTAATTAAATGTAACTTCATCAGACTTCATGCTTGCATGCCTGTAAAGTATAGATTTAGCTACATTAAGTTGTTTTATAAATATTTATTCTTCCAAACTTAGTGAGTCCGACATAAATATTTGATAAGAAATTATTACTTATATGCATTAACAAAGTGGGCTGTAGGTATAAAACGGTCGACTACCCCTGGTTTACTATGTTTCCTGCATTATAATACTCTCCTCCACTTTTTTTAGTTTTCAAATAAAATATATATTTAAATTTAAAGAAGTAATTGCAATTCTAGGATTCTGCACAATATAGTACAACTAATGTTGAATTAAAAGCGTTATTTGAAGTTATGTAATTTTTCATTTGAGTAGCTGATAGTTTTCACGGTTATTTTCTTACTTTTAATCTTTCTAACATATTTATGATTATTTTAGATTCAATTTGCCCTATTCAGAAAAAAAAATTATTGTAGTTCAATTGCCATGTATAATATAAAATTTCAACTTTTTTTTTTTAATTTGGAATTACATTTAAACAGAATAATATTAAATTATAAATAATTTTTAGTTTGTGAAATTATTTACACTTATTGTTTTGCTGCAAAATTACAATGGTCTTTTTTTATTTGTCTGAAAAGGCTTTGATAATTTTCCCATTAGATAATTTTATTTCAGGATTAAACATGGAACACTAGAACTGCATTGTAAATTGATTTTAATGCTGCTGAATATTAGAAATTTGGAACACTTTTACTTTAGCAAACTGCCATTTTCTTCCCTTTTGCAATAATTATTTCTGTGAAGCTATCAAACATCAGTTGGAAGGCATATAAACGTCAATTATCTAAAATGAGCTTATTATCGTCATTTGTTATTTTTTAGAATCATATAGGGTTCTAAATGAGGTATAACAGCTCGTAAATAAGGACGCTTATTTAAATGTCAGATTAAGGTGTACTGTTTAATTGACTAAATGGATGGGTGAAAGGAATTTCAAAACAGTTATTCATAAACTAATTGTTAAAGTTTTCTATTTATTTTGTTATGAGTTTTACTGAAGGAAAATATTCCTATTTCAGAAGTTTTAATGCTCATAAATATAACATAGTATTAAAGATTGAATAAGGTTTATATTTTTTTTAAGTAATATCCAAAATATGTGTTTATTCTCCAAAAATATGAGAAAAGATTTAATTATTTGGATTAGACTATGGGATAAGCTTGAAATTAAATGTCACAAAGAAAGCCTCACAAAAAAAAAAAAAAAAACATTATCCCACTTAGTAATTTGTCTATTGATGAGGAACCACACCATTTTAATTGTATGGCAACAAAACTTTTTATATTACTTTATCGAAACTATTACTACTCGAAGTATTTTAGGAAACTATATTTTAACTCACGCTATTGTTAGATGTTTTTAGTTTCTAAATTGCTATCTTGTAAATTGTTCTCATAAAAACTAGAAATCCTCTTGCTTCGAACTACAGATAGTGAGAAAATAATCTCACTCAGATATATCTACAGTCAAAGGAAACCCACTCTTCTATTGAACTCTCCAAGTTTAGGGGGATCTAAGCGTTGCATTTGGGCAAGTTCCCTGAAGAGAGATTTTAAGCATCCGGCTCCAACGAAGATACTGCACGGATGGTTCAACTCTGGCAACCCAATGCTATTCATCAAACAATGGCCACCGCAGTCGCATTAATGACACCACCAGATGCAGGAAATGACGTCGTCCCCCTCTCTCCAATGGCTTTATCTTGACACTCGCTTTACCGACGTTTTAATGGTTTACCTATCGAAAGAAATTTCATCAACAAATGTGCTCAGATACCGTTATCGCTAATGTCTCAAGTAAGTTGATTAACCGGGCGGCTTTAATCAAACCTCTCATCATGTCTGGCCTTCAGGCACAAATGATTATGTGACTTACTTTTAAAGATTATGCATTATGCAATTTATACATAAAATAAAAATTAAATTTGATCGCTTTTGTTCTATGTATATAAACATAAATCTTATGTTTGCAAGAAAAGTGTTTTAAGAAAACGTATCTACAATTTTAATTACTTTATTAGACGTAACGACTGGAAATTTTTAAGACAAAACAATATGTAGCAAACGCATTTTTTTACGAACTGATAATTATATATCAATAATTATAAAATAAAATAAAAGCCTAATTATTGATTTATATTTCTTTTCATAGATGGAATTTGTTGACCATGATGAAAGTCGAATATAGAAAATGAAAGTTATTAAAATCAATAAATTTAATTTCTTTCTATAGGTCTATTTCATAAAAGATATAATATTAAACAACTGTTTTCAGTAGCATTTATTTTGAGACAGAAACTGCAAAATAAATGCTTATTAATATATTGATATTATGTAATAATACTAGGTGAAGGAAAAATTTCCTGGCTCTCGGGGCCAGGGTTTTGGGTTCGAGTCCCGGACGTGTCATGGATGTTTGCAGTGGTCCGAAATCCATTTTAAATTGTAGGCCCCAGTTTGATATGACTCAGCGATGTGGTGTGGTGTAGTAGTTAATATGACTGTAGAGTGTCAGGCAGACTGCTTTGGCTCACCCTGGGGCTGTTGCGCATTGAGAAGAAAGAAAAATTTCATATTGTTACTAAATAAAATTAATGGAAATTAGATGCTTGACTGTAAACTACACAAAAATTATAACTAAGCTCTTCCTAATTCGTATCAACACAAAAATTATAATAATATTAACTTATTCCGATTATATTTAGACTAAAATAAATTAAATTGGATTTAATAGATAGGATTTTATGGCCTTCGACATCAGTTGGTCGGTGTTACATTTATTCCATATAAAAAAAAAAGTTACTTACCAAATTACAATTTGATTAAAAACATAACGATCCTATCAGGCAATATATAAGGAACGCAATCCTAGAATGAGGAAGATTTGGAATTGAGATTGGTAAAAAAATTTTATATTAGGTGGAATGGTCTCTAATAGAATAAGGTATAAAAATTAGAGCTTGTGATCGAGTATTCACTGTTTAAAGGTTTTGCAGATATCGAATAGTAGCTCACTTTCTTCAATGATTAAGAATATCTTCACTATTTCATTTTCTGTGAAAGTGAAAAAGTGTCGGTAGTGATTACTCACCCTTCACATCGATTATGTTTCTCAAGCTTTGGGTGACTCAAGTCTGAGTCACTAGATCAGTGAATGTGTGGCTGCCCTCCATTCAGCTGCGAGATGTATCTGAAAAAGAAAAAGAGTAATAAATCTGGTAATCAGATATCAATTGCGCATTTTTTATTATTTTTATTTCGTTCCTATCGGCTTACTTAGGAACTAAATAGATATTGTTAATTTATAATTTCTTTGACATAATTAGAAATATTTAATAAAAATTTCCAATGTATATTCAGATTCTTTGTCGCACTTTAAATGTGATGGAATCATACCAAATTTATATTTGAATTAGAATTCACTAATCCGTTTATAGGTGGAATTAACATTTTTTTTTAATTCAATACTTGCTGATTAAAACTTTTTTAAACTATTTAAATAAAACATTAAAGTTATATTTTTAGCTATTAAATGAAATAATTTTCCTGTGACCTTTACATTACACTTATTTGAATTAAAAAATTATTAGGTTTTGAACCTAGTAAAAAAAAATTCTACAGAACAATTATTTAATTATTGCTAGAATTAATATTTACTCTTAATATTATTTTTGCAGTTGTATTGAAACGCATATAATGGAAATTTTTTTCGAGAAATTAAAAGTGTTACATTAGATTACAAAAAAAAGTAGTCATTTGACAAATTCATTTTCTTAATGAAAATTTGTGATTTAGTAAAGCCAAATTTTTTTGACAATACATTTTTTATACTCTTACAAACAAAAATGTGGGAATTGGATGGAGAGCCTAATTTTGTTAACTAGCAATTTGCAAGAGAAAAGAATTGTCATGAAATGTCGATAATAATTTATACTGATTATTTCTCCTATTTAAACGCAAATCAGTTTTTCTTTTCTTTGAAAATAGAGACCACAAAAAGAAGAGGAAAGATATAAGTGAACTAGAGAGCTAATTTATAAAGTCAGAAATAACTCATTTCTTTTTTCTCTGTTCTTTCTGAACTTTTTGCATGTATTAATTAAAGTGAGCTAACGAGGAATAGCTGTGAGTAATTAGGATAACTAAGTTTCCCTACGTAAAATAATTGCAGGAAATCGAAGGAAAAAATATTTTACAGGAGCAAAAAAAAAAAAAAAAAGTGAGTTTGATCAAAGGGAGTGTTTTTCTTTTTTTGTTGTTGTTGCATCTGAAAAATAAAAAAAAAAAAAAAAATACTTCTTCGAGGAGAATAAATAAAGCTCAATTAAACCTGTGAAAAATATTTCATAAGTCTTGAATAGAATTTTTTTTCCTCTTATTTCATTCGCATTTCGGTTACAGAGTTGCAGTTAGTTAAAAATTGTGAATATTTCTTGGTATTTTTATAAATATGTAATTTTTCAAGTTTTACCTTGTGCATTTTTAAAATAAGGTTATAAATTAAAAACAAGCAATTTTTATCAATCTAATTAATGTAAATATGAAAAGTAAAAATATTTTTTTTAAAAATTATCAGTTGAGATTGCAAACAGAAAAAGACAAAAAAAAAAAAAGGTTTTATATAATTCTTCATTTAATTAAAATTTTAAGAATTAAAATTCAGTATGTTAACCCAATTTAAATAATGTTTCTACTCAGAAAAACCCATATTTTTACTAATCAATTTTTCTTGAATTACAAAATCTTTAAGGAACATTCTTTCCAAATCAGTTTCTAAGCAACGAAAAATTTCACATACCATATTTTGAATTCTTCCTACTTTACAATTACATAAAACATTTGAACGAGACAAAAGCCTTTTACTTTTGTTAAAAAAATTCTATGCCTTGTTAAGTAACGCTAAAAGAAAATTAAATCCAATTTTTTAATGTCTGAGAAATATTTCGGGCAAAATATTTTTGTACTTACAAAAAAAGCATTTTTATAAAATTATTATTCATAATTTTATATATTAATAAATATTCATATAAATCCATTACCTTAAAATACAAATAGATTAGTTTTCTTCAGGATAAATTAAAAAATCGATATTTAAGAATAATCATAATTTAATTTAAAGAAAAATCTAAACATGCCAAAAAAGCAATCTATCATGTTGCCCATTGTAGAATTATTTAAACATCTCTTCAAGATTCCCTTCTGTTAATGAATTTTAGTGTTCTACAATTAATTCATCCATTTCTTAGTAGTATTTGTGCTTTTTTTTGTTATCAATTCTATTTCAATTAGTTTTAATGAATTTTGTTTAATTTAAAAGCAGTTTCATGCGTGGGACTCGAATTTCCCGATATATTTATTCGTTCACTTGAAACGTCCATTTTATTGATTTTATAACACATGGAAACAAAATTCTCAATATAATTCACAGACCTTGGTAATTATTTTAATGAGCATTAGATTCAAAGTTTCAAAATTAATTTTTGGCAATTCAGTTCGTAACATATTATCTATAGCATCAATAATTACATACAATCCATAACCAATGGATAATGGGTTTTATCATCCATTTAGGTAGGTAGGTTTTATCTTTTGATAAAACATATTTAAGTTTTGTTATAATTATGCCTAAAACGTAAGATTCCTAACAAAACGTGTCCCTTATCAACCAATTTTATCACTGCATAAAGAATAGTTTCCTATTGTTAAAAAAAACAATTTTTAGGATAAAATATTTACGAAAATTTTGTAAGAGCTTTACTACAATCTTTTTTTAACAAATAGGAGTTTTGTTTTAAAAAAGTATCACATAGGAGAGATAAAACGACCCTAAACTGATAAGAAATATGTATTCAAATAAATGAGATCAATTGATAACGCTGTGTAACGGAGATTTTCCGCCTACAATTTAAAAAAACGTCCAAAGTTAATTAACTCTATTGATAGATTACTTGTTTTCATAATTAATTTTCTAAGCTAAGTAATTTTTGACAATATCTTATCTGGGCAAATCAGATAAAAGTAAGGATTGTCTGAATACTTCAAGATCCTGGGCTAATTAATAACTTTGATAACTACTACGTAATTATTCCTCAAAATTTTGCAATTACTAATTTCAGTTGTATTTTTCAGTATGTGTATCTTAAAGTGGAAGTTATCAAAGAAATCCTAAAATTATGAGAAATAGGAACAGAAAACCATTACAATAAAATGGCATTATTTAGGAAAATTCTATATAATCAAATCTAGTTTAAATATTCAAATGAAATTTCTTCAAAAATTTACAGATTTAATTTTTGTCAGCGTCATATAAACATTGTTTTTACTACATTATCATAATCATTTTAAATTATTTATCAAATGATAATCATACATCACATTTTACTTAATTTTATTAGAATTTCTCTTTCCCAAGTCTTATGTATATTTTAGATAGAAAATTCAATTATGTTTTCAGTTAATTTTGAAAATTTTCATTTCTGATGATTTTCGAATGGTATTTTCCATAGATCTGAAAAAAGTTAATTTTTAAATTAAATGAAACATATAAGCAATGGCAATAATATACAGAAATAGATGAAATTCCCTGAGACTTAATCCGATACCACACATACCTATTAAAAAAAAAAAATACTACTCTTCAAAGACTCTTTGAAGTCTAGGTTTCTGAGAATATTTAGATTTGATATTAGTTATCTCCTCATATGAGCATTTCGCTTTCTGACTTCTGAAAGAAAAATATATAAAGCCACATGAAATGACTAAAGCTAACATAGACCAACAAAAAAATATTTTTGAAATTAAACTTTTATATGAGAGTCGAGACAGTAAGTTTGGCAGCAGTTTGGTCAGGGGTTTTGTGCGGATATATATATACGTATTCCGTCACTTTCTGTTTACATACATTACAACACTTATCAGCTATAGTGTTGATTGTTTGTGTGGCTTTAAATTGTCTCAATGAATTTAATTCTAAAACAGGGTCTTGTTTAAATTTGAGTTTGATCATAGCAAAGATGACGTGACCTCTTGCATCAAATTTGTGTCAAATTGTCAAATAAACAAACAAAATTCCCACAATAGTTTTTAAACGAAATAAAACGAATTATTACTTGTAATATGACGAGCAATTGCAAAGGCCATGAAATTTTGGTCTAGGAAGTTCTTTCAAAAACATATTTCATATTATAAAAGAAACGCAAGCTAGTGAACAACTAAAGAAAAATTACTCATTATATTGAGGGTAACAAGTATAGGAGACTTAAAATGCGTAATTAGTAATTCTTCTTCGACTCCCGTAAATTAGTCAAATGCCCAGTAGTGGAACAAAAAATATCCTTTCTTAACGCATAAAAATATAAAATCTCTTGCTTAAATCCAACAAACTTAACATAAATTAACATATTTGATAAAAGATCTATTCAACATATTTTTCTGTGTTATTTTTAGTATATACTACAATGCAAAATAATGTGGAGAGTTTAACATATTATAATTGTTTTCTGCATATTTCAGTTTCTAATCTTCCTTTTGGCATGACTAGCAAAGTTTCAAATAGTTTTAGCGCATGAAGCAACATATATACCAAATATATATGTTGATAGGATTTTGCTCTTCCTTTCAAAAGCTCTTTTGATAGGATTTTGTTAGTAAAGAATGAATATTTCCTTATAAAATAGAATAGTCGTTATTGTAATAATAGTAGTAAAATTGCAAACTTATAAGATAGATTTACACAAATAATGATTTAGTCTAGATAATTTCTGTTTGGAGCATTTCATTCGAGTGATAAAATTTATCTTCAAGTTTATTGAGACAATCTAATAGAATATATAGAAATTAGATTGTTTAAAGTATTCAGAAATGTCTATTTGAATTTAAGAGTTATAAATTTAAAAATAATGAAATAAAAACTAGGAACTTAAGAACAAACATCAAATCATGTTTTGTCCTTTGTGTTAATCAATGTTAATGAGCCTCTATTTTAAATTTTTACTTTTGTTTTTCTCGCAAACTCGATATATTTAGATAAAGAATATAAAAACAGAAAAAATGTTGTTTTCTTGAAGAAAACAGGTAAAAAAAAAAGTAGCCAATTAAATAACATTGAAAAACCTTGCATCAGAAGATGGATTTGCTAAATGTTATTAACTTTTTTACGGGATATTAACATGTCTTAGAATGTTTGAAAGACCTTATTTATGCCAACAAAATAATCTAAGTATGTTATTTTAGTTTGAAAAATAAAATTTCTGAAAATAATATATAGTAAATGCACAAAACATGTAAAATTTATATTTGTAAATCCTATGCAGTAGCTATATGTATTGATGCTTAGTTCTCTTAGACGGATATAAATGCAGGGATAAAAAATAAAGAATGATACATAACAATTTATTATATTGACGCAAATCTTTTAATTAAAACAAAGTTTAATCTGTTTCTCAAAATAAATTAACTTCTCTAATATTTTGAACTGAGATAAAATTTTATACGCATTTATTTGTATCTCGAAATTCACCGTACTATTTAACAAAATAAAATTCGTCAAAGTCACCATTTCCACTTTATCTATTTCGCGATAATGTTAAATTATTTTTAAAATAATAAAAACTCAAATAATTAACAAAATTGTTTATAAAATTATTTAATAGCGGCGTATAAAATCATCTTTAGTGTCTGTTTAAATTAAATCCATTTTCCCCACACAAGTAATAAAAAATATAGCAATAACACCGTTTTTGAACATAAATTACTTATTGCCCCAAATGCCCCCGACGAGAGATGAAAAGAGAGTATTGCTTTCTGAGAGGACTTTTATGGATAAATGTCCAGTATTTTCATATTTTAAAACGTCCATCCAGCAGCGTGACAATGCATACGAGACGGTTTTGTCTAAAACTAACTTATGTATGTAGATAAAAGATTTCTATATAGGATACTATATGTTCAGCCCTTTGGGCACAAATTTATTTGAAAAATTCTTGTGTTTGAAACGGATTTCATTTGCTGATGTGCGAAATAGTAAAATATATTATTGATATTGCATAAAAGCGTTTTAAAGCAACTATATTTTCTTTTCCATCCATTCCTCTAGCAATTCTTTGCTATAACTGTTCGATAAGAGTCTGGTGCGTCTCGGAAATCTTGGCAATATTTCACTATCATCATTATCATTTTCTAGTTCGTTATTGTCTTCGAAATTTTCATCTTGTATTTCACAATATTCATCATCCTTCTTCTCAAAGTCTCCCTCTTTCATTAAAACTTTCGTAAAATATATTACTTATTTCTGACATTTCGGGGCAGTCTATCACAAACAAGGTTCACTGAAGCACTGGAAGAAACGATCTCTTACAACTGTTACAAATCACTCTTGCCATGAACAACAATGTATATGTTTAATTTTGTTCTAGTTTGAAGGATGAATTAGACTCGTCATCCGTAACTTAGGCAAAACAAGTGTATGACGAAACTCAGTCGTCAAATGTACCCAAGGGGTTAATTAAGAAGAAGCCTTATAAAATCGAAAGCGCATGAGGTAATGAATAACACACGCTTTCTAAATAAAATATTCTAGAATATATAATTAGAAATCATTATACAGTAGTATCCTCAGTATCCTCTTATAAGCCAGCGACCTTGAAATGCCATTAGTTAATGTTACGTCTTAAGTTTTAAATTTTAAATTCAATTTATCGAGCGGATAGCACTCTTTTATTGGTTTGTGGAGTGGCAATAACTCTCTCCACCGTTCCTGCTTTGACATTTCTCAAATGAATTAATAGTATTTTTCCCTCTGGGGCACTTTTTTTTTTTTGTTGTACGTCGGTGGGCATTACCTTCCAGGAGGACTTTAGTGATAATTGTCCCACATTTGCCTGTAGTACAAGATAAACCCAAAAAATCCTACCAGACAATCTGACTATCTACTCAAGACTCTTATACACGTTGCCGCAATCGCCCTCAATTACCCTAGTTTCTGAAAGCAGTGGCTACAATATACGCTGTGAATTCGATCCTGAACTCCACTCAATAGCTAAGTATGTTACCACTGAAATACTGGAACACTCTGTTAATTTTTTACTGTGATATTTGTAGTGAAATAGTGAATAAATGTAAGAAGGGTAAAGAAATTAACTGGCTATTACAAAACTGAAACCAGAAAAAAAGAAACTGACGAAGCAAATGAAAATAAACTGTCTGAAGAAGATTATAATAGTTACATCAGGAAAAAAGTATTCAGTGATCATTCATATGAAAACGCACATTATAACTGAATGATAAACTAAAATTGCTACCGACAAACAAATGAAATTTGTTATTTTTAATACATAATATGTAATAACCTTTTTGTTTCATGTTACAGACAAATGAGCTTCTTCGGAGTGAAAAGAATTTGAAATACTCCATGCTTAAATCAGGTTTACGTATAATGGCGCATACATTTCCAGGCATGATAACTATATTTGTTGATGCGAACATAATTTCAACGAAAGTTATATAAGATAGTCAACTAACCATTATTACATTAAATTTTTATCCATTTGCAATAAAGGAACTGCTAATATCAAATGAATTCAGTGCTAGGTTATTCTGTTAATAAAAATTTTAAGAATAAGTAGTACAGTTGTAATGTGCGGAATTAGAATGTGAGAGGGTCCAAGTTTGAATCCGCTTGCAGAGTATACTATTACAATTAAATGTCTACTTCCTGAGAAATAATTAATTCATCAGTAAAGTTTGATGAAACTAAGACATGCTCAATGGAAAATTTAACTTTCAATATGTAATTTATAGTTACCATTACCACAGACAGGCTGCCTGGTGGAAATTTTCGATTTTTTTTTCCATATGACATGCGCATGTGCGTCAATTACCCCTAAACTTCTTCCAGAAGGCAATTGCTTCCCTTCATCGCTCGTCGGTGGGCGGTTCGTGGTCAACATAAATGGAACATGAGGCTCACCCTAGAAAAAAATCCTACGTAAATATTCAGGGAATTTAAAAATATTGTAGACATTACATATGCTAGAACAAGTTAAAGGAAATTTATTTCAATGTATTTATAATGTAAAAACTGTATTATTTATGCTCTCCTCCCTTCAAACTTTGACTATGTTTCATACTAAACTCTTTATTTATTTATTTCTGAAAAAAAAGAAATGCA
The DNA here is from genome assembly GCA_021605095.1 of Caerostris extrusa. Taxonomy (NCBI): domain Eukaryota; kingdom Metazoa; phylum Arthropoda; class Arachnida; order Araneae; family Araneidae; genus Caerostris; species Caerostris extrusa. The sequence goes on along the minus strand of BPLR01016045.1, from coordinate 26,116 downwards.
TCTTTAAATATGTTACCAAGAAATTTATTCATAATTCTCCCAATAAAAATGCTGATAGTCTTAAATTTAATATCAATTCGTTTTCTTTCACATTTCCATCTTCCTTTTTTTTCTCATTATTGCGATGCGATTTTAATTCCCTCGATTTGGAAAAAAAATTTCCCCTAAGGAATTTTTTTTATTTTTCATTTCACAACACTCGGACCCCATCAAAGACTTTTAGTTCAAAAAATTATTTCCAATCTTGTAAAGAATATGTATGCAAAAGTATTTCGTGTTTCCCTCGATTTAAATGAAATAAATAAATCCCGTATAATTTCGGATCCATCCCATCCAGTCAAATTTTCATAAAACAATAATAAAAAGAAATAATAAGTGGAGAGAGAGAGGTCGGACGTGGCACATCCTTTGGTCGACTGAAACAGCTGGCGGCTATGAAAAACTACAAGGGACCGAAATGAAAAATACGAGATAGCAGGGCAGAGGAAGGCTGGGGGAATGGGAGGAAAAAATGCGTAATGCGTAAATCAGTTCTTCCACTGGAGGCTTCAATGATTTCTTGGCAGAGACAAAGAAGGAAATTGTAAATCAATAAGGAAATCTCGTCCATCCAATGCGTCATCACGACGTACCAAATAAATATACGATGGCATTGGGCACACCTTTTTTTTTTCCTCCATCCCCACCACCCCTGTTCTTCTTTTTTTTTTTCTTTTATCCCCCCATCTATGGTGAGATGTATCGCGTGCGCGTAAGTATATGAGATCCCACACTGGCTTCTCTTGAGGGACTTGAGACCCAAAGAATCGATCTTAGTTCAGCAAGGCCGCTCAATAGCGCCTGAAACGATTACTTTATATTAAAGAACACAGAATAGATCTGGGATTTTACATTCGACGATAAAGAAAAAAACAGTGCAGTGAGTAACTCCTGATTTATGCCGTATGGGTTTATCAAGGGCAAGATTTGAAAAGGTGTGTCGGAGTTTTAGGTTGCTGTATAGAGTGGATAAAATGGATTGACTGGGGTTTGTTGGTTCACGCTTTATATGCAAGGAAATACATAAAAAGATTGTCTTTGGTTGTAAATGTTGTTGTGGATTTGGTGTCTTTTTTGTGATACAAATGCTATTCGATGGTTTTTCTTCAACTGGGAATGCAGAATAGGAAAACATTCCTTTGTCTCTTAAGCTCATAGTCTTGCTCCACGCTTTATATTAGTCTATCGAGATCCATTTAGTGTTGAATGAAAAAAATATTAGGGAATTATAGGGTAAGTTGCATTTATTTTTATACTGTACAAAGAGAACTTGGTTAAATTTATTTATCGCACATCAAATCAGCTTTCAAATTCTTAACAAAAATCTGCACAGTTAATTAGGTCCTGAAGAATTACATCAGTTGGAATTAATCTTCATAAGCTATCTTTGAATATGCGCCACTATAATAAAATTATTTAATATAGATTCATTTTTTTTACTCTTCACAAATGAAAAATAAGAAGAATTTCTATTCTTATTATATATATTAAATATTATTTTACACTTTACTTACAGTACTACAGTTATTTGATGTATAATTCGGACTAATGGACGTGGAAATTCGTATGCATCTCGTAAATTGAATTGAATATTATATATATATATTATTCCAAGATGTCTTCATTGTTACATTTCGTAGTTTCTATCCATATGCATTATCTCTAACCATAAACATGAATTCAATGGGGAAAAAAAATTTAAACTGTGTAATTTATCATGTACAAATTCATTATTAACTTAATTATTAAGACAATTATCGTTTGCTTAATATACTTATAAATACTTTCATATATCTAAATTAACTATGATTTCTAATCACAAGATATTTCTTTAAAATACATACTATTTCAATGAATTTCTTTTATTATTCTGGGATATATTATCAAAAAAAAACATTGGAAAAAGGGAAAATGAAAATAATAAATGAAATTATTTAAAATAATTCCACATTGTATTAATTTAATTATATATAAATTATGGAATCAAGATTTCAGTGCAGTTTATTTAGGATAATGAAATATTTAAATCACGATAGTTTTAATTTCACTTCAATTTGAGAAAATAAAGACTTTCTTTTTATTCTTATCAATAAAAAATAGTAATATCTCATGGAATGATCATTTACGAATCGCACTCAGTAAAACGTTTTCGGCATATGCTTTTGAATTAAAAAAGGCTTTCAATGGACTCGGACGCCTTTGAATCCATTTCAAATAATGTTTTAGTAATTTCATTACGAGCATTTTATCAAATACTCCCAAACACTGTACTTCCATATCTTACTTCATTCGTGGAATACTTGCCTTGCTTGCAAAGTCACCCACTTTCGCAGAGATGAATATTTCATGAGTATATTGACCAAAAAAATTATTCATGAACGAAGCATCTCTCGGTCATGCTCGGTGGATTTGAAAAGCGAGTTCGCAAAAATAAAAAATGTGTACATTATGACTGCAACGTGTGTAGCCTCTTTTAGTCAATAGCTGTATAACATTTAAGGATATGCTATTCTTCCTTTATTCACATGCTACCAAATATTCTAAATATTCGCTCGAATAGATATTCGTAAGCTCTTGTGAACGTATAAATACATTTGCATGCTAAATTCCCTCTTTTTCTCCCTCAATCTTATACATTTCCAATAAAAGTGTTAACGCTTTCCAAGTATCATACTGAGAATTCACACCTATTTATTATTGGCCGTGTGGTGTAAGGAGTAGTAAATAAATAAATAAGTAAAAAAGACTTCCAACGTTCAAATTCTTTGCAAGTCAATTGAACCGCTGATAAGGAATATAGTAGTGGTTGTTTAGATAAATTTTTTAGTACATTTTTAGTTGTTTATTTTTATTTTTCTTAAAATATTCGAATTTTGTCGCTCTGTTTAACGCACTGAATACAAATATAAGCTAAATAAAACTCATTTTTAAATAACGTTTAACAAAGATTTTTACAGTTTTGAAAAAAATGTTTTATAAATATTAATGGGCATAACTCATAATATAATGATACAAATATTTTTGTTAATTAAACCGTAACTTTATTTTGAAATGGATAATTGACCATAATTGAAAGGCAATATTTATTCATAATTCATATTTACACTGCTATGAATAGTGAGTTTAAAATTAAAAATTGCTAAAAAACGATTAATTGTTGTTCTAATGCAGCTGGCAATACAAAGACAGTTAATCTTTATGCCATAAGAAAGGGCTGCACAAACTGTTACTCATTTGGCACTAGCCAGGTAGCTTAAAAAGATATGCTACGGACGCCAGTAATACTACCCCCACAACGCTCTAGTATCATACTAGGGACCGGGATCTACGGTTTAAAGTGGATTCCGAACAACTACAAACATCCATGTCCTCACCGAGACTCGAACCCGAAACCTGTGGTACCGAGAACTAGAGCGGTCACTCGACCATCAGGCCCAAAAAAAATTTATAATATGTTTATTAATATTTAATGAAATTAACTTAAAAAAGAATTTGGTATTATTTTCTTCAATTAGCTCACACTCTTTCTATATATATCTTGTTCAAATTTTTAATCGTTAATAAAATACTTTTTATTCATCCATTTAAGTTCAAATACATTTTTTGAACTTATAGTGGGATGACACTTGATGTTCATACAGTTTTTTTCAAATATTAATTAATTAATTTTTTAGATTAAAGTTGCATGTATCTACCAATAGATGGCGCCAAATGTAAGAGGAAAATTTCAACTTTATTTATAAAGGACTTCCTGCAATATTGTGAAAAAAAGTAGGAATTGACTTAAATTTTTTTTTTTTTTATATCACTTGTTATTTATAAGCTCCACTTTGCGGTTTGATTTCATTAGTGGCGTGCGTTATGATCACTGTTTGAAAAATCTGTAAACTACGTGAAGAGCTCAACCTCACATTAGATTAGATTAATGATTCTCCAATTACAACACTAAAATGCAGTACCGTTACTCCTGAAAATTACCCCAGAAAGCACTACTCTCCTTTTAACTGGTATAAAGTAGTCATGCCCTGTGTTGAAGCCTGGTAACACTGAATACACTAAAATTCTTATTTATCAATAGCCTGTGGCATGATAGTCAAGTAATCAATAATGCATTAAATATATATTCATAATTTAACATTTAAGTGATCTAATTTTATATAAAGTTGTATTTAAATGGTTATAATATTCTTTACAAGGATTGAAAAAAAAAATGAAAAACTGACTTTTTACTTGAACATCAATTGCATTTTAAAATTTGAATATGTAAATTTAAGGTTATAATTCTAGGCAATCTTAATCAAGGGAAATAATTTAATTTTTAGCTATGCATTAACCTCATTTAGATAAACTTGAAAGTTTGACAGCATTTCATTTATACCACTCTTACAGAAATTAAGCTAACGTGAAAGGATGACTTTAGATAGTCTTTTGAGAATTAAACTATTTCCCCTCATTGTCAGTTGTTGTAAATTAGGAAATAAATCCGTTAATTCAAAGATTGTTGAATACGATGGGTAACAGAAAGTTTTCGACAGCAATATTGGCCCAGTTTGTTGTGTAGTTACGCTCGCTGATGCAGTAACAAGGGATAACAGTGATTGATCGGTTTCTGTTGCTCAGTTGTGCGTTTCATCATTATGGTTTCTTTGAATAAATATCTGCTAAAGCAATCTCGACTCTATTTGAATTTAATCATTACGATAAGCCTCTGTGATTATTATGCTACATTTGCGTTTTTGTATGAGTGAGAAATTAAGTAAACCGATTTTCTTTAACATAATTTAATGTAATGGTATTTACTTACTCAGTTTCGGTTGTTTAATTTTTATACATTTTCATTAATTAATTGTAAATATTTCTATCGTCAATTTTTAAAATAGTTAGGACGTGGATGAATGAATCAAATTTGTTTTTGCGTTTTTAAATGAAGCTTACTTTAATCGCTTATTAAATTCATTTTTCTGATGAATACTGTTTCTCGTCATTTTTTTCTTATAGTCATTTATTTTTATTTTTCTTTGCAACTCAAATATTTGTCGGTGAAAATATATGAAACCATTGGTAACTTTTATAACGGTACCACTAGATAAAAATTAAACTATTACGTTTCTTAAATTTATCAAGACTTGATTTATAGTCATTATTATGATAAACTCATAATCTGACGTTTTAATCAGCAACTTTTTGCATGAATGAGACGATATTTATTCTAGTGATGAACAATGCAGATTTTCATGTGTACTGGATGAACTTTGGTAGACAGAGCTCGAACTTAAGATTTTAAATTTCAAAGTCACGCCCCTTACTATACAGGCCATCAATTTTGGTGTTTGCTGACTCATCAGAAATAAAACATGAGAATTTTAATCTCAGATATATGTTTAAAAAAAGCATGTATATACTCTATATAAAAACTGAAATGGGCAATTTTGTAAGTTTGGACTATTTAACCTTTGAAATGAACTTTCATTTAATTTTCTAAGTTCTATGAAATTGTGAGAAATTATTTTTAAAAAACAATATATTCAGATTTGTTCAGAATACCTTTTTATGAATGTAACCATGGATGAATGTTAGAAGAACATCGATAATAGTTAATGTGTAGTTGCTTCGAAGAAAAGTTTAATGGTTCAAACCCTTTCTTCGTTTAATTACAATAGTATAATAATAAGCTTTTTAGTAAGAGCTTCACCGTCATCAAGCTAGTAATTTTCATTTTTCCACGAGTATCATTACTGTGAGTTTTTCAAAAGTCCCATATTTTCTTTCTCTTGATGACGCTGCACTACAATTAGCAGCTTACAATGATTAATGATGCCAAGTCCCTCATTTAAAAGCACCATTTTTTTTTTTTTTTTCGTTTTAGAATATAAGCATTACAGTAAAAGTTGAAAAACCCAGTTGCATAATTACCATGATAAGTAATTTGATTTCTATGTATTTTTGTATTACAATAGCGAATCGAAGTGTACTATAAATTTAATAAAAAAATTAATTAATTATTACTTATTAATTTATTTTTCACTATGATCTAAATATTAACTTTAATTTTTTAAGTTTACTTATATATGTGTTAATTTAATAATATAATAATGATTAATATTTATATTTGTGTTAATTTTTAATTCGATATTTTAAACTTTTTTTCAGAGAGATTTTCATACAAATAAGCTTTGTTTATATAGTTTATTTAAATAATTTGTAATCTTCTTCTAAAAATATTCATTTTATATTGATGTAAGAAAATGTATAAAAACAATAAATTATTTGTTCTGAAATTTGTAAATTTTTAATATACATCTTATTTACTAAATTCCAACAAATAACTCTTAATTTCTAGGGCAGAATTTATAAAACTAAAAAATTCTAAAAGCATACTATATTTTTAAGATATTTTAATTGTAATTTATATAATTTTTGCTATTGTGAGCTGCTTTTAAATATTGGTTTAACATAAATGCTAATTAATCATATTAATGTTTTTATAATGTAAAAATCTCCATAACATATTTCCAACTATGACTTATCAATAGTTATTTAAAACATCAATGTTTATATTGATGGGAAGTACATTAATATAGATAAATCATCCAGTTCAAAAAAAACCGGTCATACACAATTTTCCGTGGACATAAATAAATAGCGTATTTTAAACCGCATAGACTCTTTTTTTTTTCCCTTTGCCCTTAAATCAAATAGTTAGACACTAAGGCGGTAGGATACATGTCAATGTGGGGTTATTTTTCATAACGCTAGACTGTAGTTTTTGCTGTTGTGTAAACAGGTGAAAATAAGAAAAATACATGATACATTGAGGAATTTTCTTTGCCCAATCCCTTCTGCCACCTCTCTCCATTCTTTTTTTTTTTTTGGAAGAGTATGTAAGCTTACGATTTCCTTAGTTCACCGAATGGTGGTTAAAAAAATGCTTTTTTCCTCAGTAAACAGGAGAAGTATCAAGAAAAACTGAATAGCCATTCCGGAAAAATATCCGGAGCGAAGAGTAATGCTCCCACGAACGGAAGAAAAGATTACCGAGATACTACGTAAATTCAGTTTACAGAGAACCAGATTCAAACCCTGGAACTATAAATCTTGACCTGTTTTGACAGGTGATACCAATGAATCAACTGACTTTCCAGTTATCATTCGCAACAGTATGAAAAAAATGTCGCTTTAGAACTATATGAATTATGTTTGCAGGAGTGAAGAGATTTTTACATGATTTTGGGGAAACACTGGAGAAGAACCATGTTTCATTTGGAAGGAAAAGTTTCCGCGGAAGAAAAATCGTTGTTAGGGATGTCGCCTTTGAATTCAGTAGGAAATTCTTTCTATCGGAAAAAGTCCCTGCCCCTTTTAATCATTGCTAACACTATTCTTTCTATTAGAAGAACGACGTATATAAATATTTCTTGCAACAATAGTTTGGGGAACTTTAACGAGAATGTAGTTAAGAAACGAATGGGTTCTTTTTAAAATAAGTTGGAAGTCACCTTTAAATTTTGATTTTAGTATTTTTATTATTTATGATGTATGTTTTTCATTAATAGATAAAGCAAAAGAAAAAATGCTAACTGAATTAAAAAATATAAAAGTTTTTTTTTTTTTTTTTAATGATAGATGGAACTATACCAACGTAAGTGTTTTATTCGTAAAAATTTCCTAATCCAAATTATTATTAAAAACTGAATATTTGCTGTTTTTAGTAAGATAAAAATTTGAATGAATAGTTTGAATGTTAAACAATAATAAATTCGTTCTAGAGTAATACAGTTAAGTATTTAATTAACGAATAATCAAAATTTTAAAAAAAAAATTGCAGAATAATCTGCAAAAAAGTAGGAAAACAAATAAAAATCAATATTTTGACTTAATAATTATTTTTAATTAAAATAAGTTTCTAATTAGATTTCGTTGAAAAACAAACCTTAGACCGAATAGATAAAAGAATAATAAAAAAAGTTATTAATTTCATACTGATGTCTATAAATATTTACACGAAAATCAATATAATTTGTAAAGTTTTAATAACTCATATTATATTACTTCATTGGTATAACTGTATTTATAAATTGATATACGAATCAAAAATGGAATTTAATATATATATTTTTTAAAGCATTGCAATTAAATTTGCAAATAAAATAAAAGATATACAACTTTTTAAATGCTGTAGTTCATGTGTACTCAAACGAAATTCTTGTGCTCAACAAAAATTGTTTTTTAAATAACATTGCAGAAAATCAGTGACGATAGATTTTTATTTCAATTTCATAGCGTAAGAAGTAAAGCTAACAAAAATTAGGATTGTTTAATACAATCTACTGAAAAATTCCTTATGAAAGTCCAAAGTATTCGCGAATCAATATACCATCTGAATTCAAAGCTATCTTTATAAATGAGTTCTTTTTGTTTATTTCTAACTTCAATAAAACTTCTAGAATTAAACTAAACTCGTTGTCTATATAATATATTTCATATAAGAGACTCGCGTAACTACAAGAAGTTCATTGATATCTCCTGAGAATTTTCGAACAAAGAACTGTTTTCTGAGGGTTATATCATAAAACCGTGTTAAAAATAGACTTCCAATTCAATAATTATTGGTTTAACGTTTTACTCCCAATTGCATCGAAATCCACGACCTAGACAATAGAATCGATTTTTGTGCCTAGGAGAGTGACTTTTACGGCCAATACCTAGACGATGAAATTGATCTCATTGCCCAGGGGAATATGAATTTACGGACGTTCCCAATATTGAAGATTGAAGAATACAGCTTTTAATTTTACGACTGGTTATAAAATCCTTTGAAATATAATCTGGGAAATATGAGGATAGTTTGAAGCTATATTAACACAACTTAATTAGTGTGTTATGCTTTCAAAAATGAATTGTTTCATGGGTGTATTCAGTAGATCTTTAAAAATAGGGTTTTTTTTTTTTTAAAAAAGTTGTTAGTACAGCAGAGCTCAAACTTCGACAAATGATGCCAAACCAAAATTGTCTACCTTCTTCAAGGGAAGGACACTAAAGATTAGTAGGTTTAAATGTCTTCCCGTCGGGCTTGAAGGGGTGGGAGAAAGGTGCAAATCCACCCCTTGGGTTTTTTGCTCCAAACTGTGGCAGTGAAATGAAGGTGCAGTGTAACATTAAATCTGGTGTATATCTGCGCTCTGGTATTGAATGACCTTGTGTCAAAATGTCCGGCGTTCGAAAATAGCTACAGCTATAATAATTTTAAAAATAAATTTTGTTAACTTAAAGAGCTAGATTTAAATCAAAAGCTAGATGTTTCATGTTAAAATTAATATAAATACTATTTGTATAAATAAGTACGTATATTGAAACAATTTACACATAAAATTATGGCGAATGTCCTTGTAATAATTTGTCCTTGTAAAATCGGATAATTTCTATCTATAGATTTAAGGTGTTCTAATTATAGTGTATAATAATTAGTTTTCTTATTTTATGGTCCCAAGCTTTCATTTCTTTCAATAATTAGGGTAATCAATATAAAATTTTCTCTTCTATAGTTCTTTTTTCATTCGATTTAATTGAAACATGTTTATTGCATTGCATTTCCGTCATAGCTAGAATTTATCACCTGTTTAATTTTAGATTACCTTGTCAAATGAGTTTCCTACTAGTGGGAAAAATCTTTGTTTTTATATTTTCAATTATGATAAGATCAACTTAAGAAATTACACTATTAAAAATTTTAAATAAACTATTTATTTATATTCTACAAACTTCCTATTTTAAATTATAATTATTTTCGAATATTTAAAATTAAATTAATTAACATTGTTTTGTACTGTTATAACAAGTAATTTACGATGTTCAAGAATTTCTCTAAAATAATAATCCCAAGGGGATAACGAAATATTCCAGATTTTTTTTTTTTTTTTTTTAATCACACCTTACAGGAGAGATTTACTAACATGATTACATCAAATTGCAAGTATCGAATTACCCAAGTAGGAGATAAAATCTCAAGATCGATTAAAAGTAAAATAATTTATCAAACTATCTTTTACAACAAACAATCCATCGAACAATTTTTTACAACATCGATCTCACCGTGCAGAAGGGATTTATTAAGTAAATGCAAACTACTCTAAATCAATTAAAATTGTCCTGTACTGTTATAAACAATTTACGATGTTAAAAAAATGTCGTTTAAATAATACTCGAGAAATGATTACAAAATTACAAGTATCGAATTACTTAAGTAGGAGCAAACTATCTTAAGATCGATTAAAAATAAAATAATTTATCTGACCATCGATGAAATTTTTTCAGGAAATCGATCTCACCTTACAGAAGGGATTTATTAAGTAAAGGCAAACTGAATGACTTTATTCGACACATTAAATTTTTAAAGCTGTTCCATTAGGTGGAAAATCGTATATAAAAGGCGAACAAAGGCTTCCCCACTGTTCAAAGATAGGAGACAATTTATTCAGCGTCCTAATTAGAAGGCTTTCTTCTGCCAAAGCGTCAAAGAAAGGAACAGCTATTGTTGAGAATCGGATATTGTAACCGATAACTCTGCTGCTAGAACCCATTCCTTGGGGGAAAATTCTCTAAATCCTTTAATGAAGTGCCCATTAAATCTCTGGTAGAACAATAGAAGAGTGATTTTAAGTAATCGGCCTCCCAGGGTTTAACAGCAGCAGAGGGAGCCAACTAAAGAAGTGTTATCCCGAAAATGAAGAAAAAGAAATGCAGCATTTTGAGCAATGGTCAGTTTCAGGATACTTTATCCAAAGAAATGTAATTGGGTTGATGCGAGTTTATGATAAGGATAATGCGAATTTTCGGTGGAGAAATGGGTTTCGAAAATTGGTAAACAAATTCCTGATTTATCGAAAATTTTCTTCTAAGTTATTATCGAAACAAAATCTTTACTGAGAATTTATTCATATATTGTTTTCAGACTGACTCTTTAATGCATTCTTTTTGTTAGTTTTCTCTTTTACTTTATTCTTAACAAGCTCATTAATTATTGAGACAATTAAGTTATAATTTCCAGAATAACTATATTGAAATTTTTATTTATTCAGTGAACATGAGATTTCTTATTCGCTTTATTATTTAATTAAAAGTAAAATAAAAATTTATTTATGTTTACAAATAAAGGATTTAAAGAGTGCATGTCAAACAAAGATATTCATTAAAATGTAAAGTAAAAAAAATAAGCAGATAAATTTATATTAATACTGAAATACCTCATTAAAATTTACGAAGCAAATGTTAAATAAATAATTTTTAAATAAATTTTATAAGTGCTTTTGTTTTGAAAGCTTTAAAAATATAAATTTCTTAGAAATTTATCTAATTAGTAATTCTAAATATACTTAGTTCTCATTCCCAGAAAAATAAATACATTTTTACATATTGTAAATAAATTGTTTTTACTTGCAAATATATTTAAATATTTATGAAACATAAATATTCTGCAGTGATGTTTTATATTTATTCATACATGAAAGTATAGTGAAGAGAAATGTTTTTCAACAATTGTTTTTGGTATATATTGGGACAATGTAAAATGCCTGCATATTTGAGTAAGCTTTTTATAGAATGAATTATTTTAATGAGTTTTTAAAATAAATATGAACAAATATTAGAAGAAAAACAAATCTATTTCCTTAAAATAATACTGATATCACAAATGATTCCCATGATCTTGACAATATTTAAAATTTTTATTTTTTTTTATTTCTGATATGTTTAATTTAATTAAATTTTACCAATTATCTTATTTCTTTATTATAACTTATTTAATCAGGAAAACACTTTTATTCTTAAGATACACACATGAAAAACAACTTTTCCTCGACATTGAAAGGAAAACATTTTAAAACCCAAAACAAATCTGACTGTTCGTTCTGAATGATCAAGGAAAATGTTAAATATTTCTAAACTTCAGACGCAAGAGCAGTGCTGTAGTTTTACAAATTTGAAGAGAATAACAGGAAAGGTAATTACGACAAAGTTTGCCGAAGAAAACTCCAAACTTCGAAACACTGAAAAGTAATTATGCCTTAAAGACATGTTTTAGAAGGGAGATCATATTAACACCCTTCAAGAAATCGGTTAATCATATTGTCAGGATTCTGGTAATTCACAATTCAGGCATAGAGCTATACTTCGATATACTCGGGGCCCAACTAATGCAATTCACAGTAGAATTACAACAGATGCAGAAGATCAGAGAAATCACTCTCGTGCACTAGCATATCCCACAAACTCAATTAGCTTTCCTTGTCACTTTGAAACTCTTGTCTAGTATGTATGCAAACAATTGCTAATCCTCCTAATGAAGTAGAAATCCGAGCACGACGTGATTTGAGATGTTTATGACTGAACCTTTTCACCATGCCTTCTGATTAGATTGAAGCCCAGTTTCATCGTTATGGACTACTGACCATGTAGAATAATTGCTTATACACTTCATTTTTCTTGAATTTCTCCCCAGTATAATTCATATGCAAACTAATATGGTCTGGTATTTTAAATTCTATTTCCAGTCTCAGAGTGATTTTAACTTCAAAGTGTAATATTATGCACAGTAATATATTTTTATTTCAAAAATCGAAAATAAAAGAAAAAGTGCAAATGTATTAATCACTTAACTGAAACGGAAATCTTTTCATCAAATTCAATTAAAATATTCTAAATTGACTGATTCTATTAAGAATAAATGAGTTAAAAAAATGTTATGGTTTTGGAAATTCTTCTCGAATTAAATTTTAAAACTCAGAAAATTTAATCAAAATTATATTTTTATCATAGTATAGTCCTTTAGTTTTAATACGTTGTCAGTCGAATATAATTTTAAAGTGAAAAATTTTTAACTTTATTTCCTCAAAAAGAATTTTTTTTTTGTATATTTTGTGGGCTTCTTTTTTTCTTCTGTAAAACCAATTATAGATAAATAATACATTAAATGGTTGATTTACATTTACATCATATATTTTAGCAATTGATGCTTTTTATTGAAAAGATTTTAAAAATGAAAATATTAAATTCAGAAATGAACTTTTCTCTTTTTCACTTAATATGTTTTAAAACATACATTAAAGGTAATGTAGACAGAGCATATCGTCCTACTATATATATTTGCTTTTTTATTTATCACTACTTTTCAAAATAAAATTTTACTTTTAAATGCATATTAACTTCATTTTGATAGATAATTTAATAAATTTGGTTAGTTTATCAATAGTTATATTTTGTTTCAGAATGTAATGTATTGATTATAATATTTAGTAAAAATTATTTATGTACATCACTAATAAAAAATACTATTTAAAAATATTATATGTTTTAAATAGTATGTAAAAATTTTTTTAGTATTTAATGTCACAGAACTAAATACATGAAGAATATTTTTTCTTTTATTAAAAATAAATTTACCTCCCAAGAAATTTTGTATACAAAGCAATAGAAATTTGATTTACTATTTTTAGATAACTAATTAATTTTAAAATATTACACAAAAAACATGTGCTATTTTTATGTAAAAGACACTAAATTTATTCCTTTAAAGAATAAAATTTTTAAATAAATCCAACCTTAAAATTTCCCCTTGGTGAGCTAAATCATTTAAATTCAATTTCCTGGTTTAGTTTCCGCTATTCTTCTACGGAAATATCGCGAAGGAAAACAAATTCACCTTCGACGGGTTCTAAATGAACGTAACTCAAAACATTACAAACAAACAATTAAACCAATTACGAATCCCGAGGAAGATCTGAGCGTTTTTGCCGCTCTAATGAAGCAGGGACGCGATTAAAAGATCTTTAGTTCCAATCGAATATAGCTTTAGGAACTCGCATTTTCCGTAGGGATGGAAGACACTAAAGTGGAAAGTAATGTTTATCCCCTCCGATGCACTTGCTCTCCTAAAATCTACTTCTTCCGTCGCTTTAAAACACAAAGGACAAGTGCACAACATGATAATTAGCAAACGTATTAATTGGGTATACATGGCAAAGGTAATAACGCTTCGTTCATTTAGGAAATAATGAAATTTCCGTTTGTACCAAGTCTATCTGGAGTACAGTCCTCCTAATCCAGTTATTTGCATGGAGGGCCGGAAGCACAGAGTGGGTATCTCCATCAGAAGGTGCACCCCCACTTATTGCAGTGATTGTCAGGGGGAAGGCTCATCTATGCCCTTGCCTCTGCCAATACCATATCTGTTTATAATGAGTCAGAACTCGAATTTTGAAGCAGGATATATCTATTCTCGAATGCGGCTCGTTTCTTTGTGTCTTGACGGCGGTTTTGAGGAAGTTGTAATTAAGGACACAAAGCGAAGTAAGGTAGGGGGATATGCTTCAGCCGATGAAGACATCCTGTAGTATGCCTTAAAGCTAGACACGTGAAATTATGGTTCTCAAACAAGTGAATATTTTGCTGATTTAATATATGATATGTATGTTATGTTCAATTTAAATTGACGATTGTTTATTAGTAAAATAACCATTTTTGTAAACAACACTAGTTCATATGATAAATTTTATTTCTGGTATTAGCAGAGCGTGAAACTTTATTTCTATCATGTAGCTACTTAGTAATAAATTATTTTGCCAAATTGAACATTATTTTGCTAGAAAGTTTTTTTTTTTTCATAATACAGTGCACTCGGGGTTGACGGACGTTTGTTATAGAGTTTGTAAAATTGAAGCAGTTTTAACTTTTTACCGAAGATGATAATAAAAAAAAATTGAAAAAAGCACCTTTAAACATTTAAGAATTTTTCTACTCTTTGCGTTCTAAAATTTTCATTAATTTATGTAAATTAAAATCATCTTATTAGTTTTTATAGCAACTAAAGATGTTTTTTTAAAACAATAAATAAGCTAGTACGCCCTTTTCTTTATTGACGAAAAGAAAATTTCAGCCATCATCAAGTATCACATATTAGAGTTTCAGTTAATTGTTGTCTTTAAAATAATGTTTATAGTTTCTTACTGAATTTAAATACGTTCATAAGCAGTTTTTTTAATATAATTACTTGAATAACATCGAAAACATTTTCATTGAACTTTTAAGTAAAAAAATTTGATACGGTATTTCTTGTAAATAGAAATGAATAAAGGCAGAATATGAAATAATATTTTTACGTAACCCTCACAAAATACATTGTATGTACCTAATGGTAAAATCATTCTGCTTTCGAATCTCAAGCAAAATTATGAGGACGATAAATATTTTGTCGCTTTTACGGCCTTTTCGCAAATAGTTCTGCGTGATATTTTTATGACTGTTTTACAATCTGCTGTCTGCTCTGTTGATACACTTTCAAGTGACCTTTGAACTTTCAAACATTTTTTTATTCTTTTGTTAGGATTTCTGCCCTGACATTCAGTAAATCCACAATACTATTCCTTATTCTTTTTTCTTTTTAAAAGCTACAAGATTTAGATGAAATATTAAAATGACGAAAAATACAATGGTTAATTTTTACCTTGAATTCCTTTAATAGTTGTTTCGTTCATTATTCATTCTTTCATCATTCATTGCCTTTAAAATAATATTTTACTATGTATAATTTTTTTTTTCATTGAAAAGTTCATTACCATTTGCTCATGAGATGGTACTGTAAAATTTTGACTTTTTCCTGTTACATGATGAATTGAATGAAGGATAAATGTTAAAACAATATTTTTCTTATTTAATGGGTATGCTGTGGTCATTATAAGGCAAAATAATATCATTTTTCACAGAAAAGAAAACATTCTAGTTCTTTTATCACGAAACTTTCTTTCATTTATTCACTTTATTTCTTGAAAAACTTTGTAACCTGTGATATAGAAAAAAGGCATGGCACTTTTAAATAATTTTTTTTATCTCTATGTACGAGATATCAAAAAACAAAAGGAAAGTTTTGTTTCTCATCATCTATCCCAAAACTGAGAAATACATTTTTTACACTATTCATCTATGTTCTTTGATATTTTAACATGATGTTAGTTTTTTTTCTACCAGAGCAAGGATTTAAAATATCCATTGTTTAAAGTATTTCGCAACTCTACTAATGTAAAACTTTACATTGATTGCTTACGCAAATGTCGTTTTTCCAAGACAGATATTGAGTAAAATAGGCAGTATATATTCACTAATCTTTATAATAAATGATATAAATAAGGTTTTATGCTCATAATCAAATTAAAATCATTGAAAATTGTTATGAATGAAATAAACTTACATACAAAAACTATATAATACAAGACACACTCATAATTGTAAAAAGACACATTACATATTACCTAACAATAAAAATGAAGACCCTTGTTTAGTGTATTTGCTTATTCTTATTTCTATATGGGGACGAGAATCCAGATAAAAATGTGTTACAACTAATCCCCAGTGTCCGGCATCGCGGGATGGACACCCCATGATTATTCTACTCATAGAGGGAGTTAAAGTATCTCTAGATTGTGTATTACATAAGAGAAAACCCGGAAAACTCCTACCACCAGTCTGACTAACGAGACAAGATGCTAAACATCACAAACGCCTTTTCGAGTCTTTCCGTTTTAGAAACAGCGTCTACAACATTGCTGCCAGCGAATTGAACCTCAACCCTAATGCTCACCAGCGGTGCATGTTGCCACTGAACCACGAGTCGGCCGATAAAAATGATTTCTTCCTCAAATATCACAGATGAAAAGTCTCAACAAAAGAGGTTTCCTTGGAATTGTTATTCAAACCACTAAAATCATTATGAGCTTGCTAGAAAAAAAGCAAAATGAAGAAAATTATTTTGAAACTAAATAGCATGTTGAAAGTTTTTATTAACATCATACAATTTGCTGTAAAGTAAACCTGAAAATAGTTCTGCAATTATAAGTAAATACATAAAAATAAAGCATTCACATTGACTAATTTTTGCCTTGCCATGTATTACTTTAAATTTTGATTCGATGCTCTAATTTTATGCTGAACATTCAAAAATATAATTTATGAACTCAGTGTTGATATAAATAGTGTTCAGGGTTGATATAACTACTCTTATACAAAACGTTTTTATCTGATATTCAAATTTCTTGAGAATCATTTGAGCCATTAGGATCAAATGTTTTTCTGTAATGTGTTATTAAATCAGGTTATTTATAATAATATTTTACAAACTTTAAAAAATAATATTTTTTAATATTTTCAAAACAATAAATATTGGTAGGGGAGAAGTTATATACTGCCTTCCCAGTATTGCAATAATATTAAAATGAAATAAATAGTTGAATTAGGAAAGATCTTTCAAACAACCTAAATGGTTAAGAGATTTTACTTTAATTTAAAAAAATTTTAGTAACTTTAAATTGCTATTTCTTCACTCAATGATTAAATGCCTACTTATATTATTATTAACCATTTAAAACATAGTGATTCATTTCCACCTATGTTAAAATAATTTAAAAGCAGTGGCTTAGGAAAGATGCACCAATATTTAAGGATTATTAAATATACAGTTTACTGACAAACAAATTTTCAGTTCAGTTGCTTAGTAATTCACTAATGACTAAAAAGCCTTTTATAATTTATTAGAACGATCCAGTTTAATGGGAAAAATATCTTTCATTTGAAACATTATTTCATGTCTAGTGCGAAAGGAAGTAATTGATGTCTACAATTTTTTTTACCAACTGAAAATATCTAAAATTTGATCCTAACCAACTGCGTGTTCTGAAAAATGCCTGGAGTAACGGACGACGATTGAATAGAAAAAGTTATCAGAAAACAATTTAGTAAAGGATGGTAAGCATTCTGGAATTTTCCTCTGGGGCAAACAAACATTTGTTCATTATGCGTGAGAACCATATTTTTACTGAAATTAGTTAAAAGTTCCTTTTCCAATTTTTTCAAGTTTTATTTTTTAAAAAAATCTTTTTTTTCTTTTTTAGGATAGTTGATTAGAACGAGCGTTTGTCTATTTTTAATGACGTTCTCTCCTTTTGAAAGTTCTCCCCATTTATTGACGTCTGGAACAGGAAATCATTAAACTAAGTAGAAGAGGATGTGGAACATGATCATTACCACCGTTGGAACGGGTTCTCTGCCTATTCTAGATTATATCTGCTCTAGTAGAGCGTTAAAGTGTAGATAAGCTCCTTCCTTTGCAGGAACTTAGGATGTTTCGAACCACATGATCTCCTTGCACACACTAATTAAAATACTCATTCTGAGGATAAAAATTATTCTTAAAAAGCACCACCATTGTTAAATTCACGAAATTCTCATTGAAGCATTGTTCCGTTCATTGTTAAAAAGATGTCATTAAAGGCTTTGATTTACACTTACGGCAAGAATTAGGTGTTTGTGGTTTAATATGGAATACATCTTTTGATGTCTAGATTACAAAGGAAAGTCAAAGTAAACATATAGTGTAATATTTATATTAAAATAAGGACAAATCTCGTTTTTTGTACATCTTAAAAATGCAAGAAACTTTACACACGACGTACTATAACTGGGATTAGCATTTCCTGAAACGTAAAAATCATATTATACTCCTTTGTGAAATCTACTGAAATTTTTAGATACAGATCATTATTCGACAGCCTATGGATACTGAGAGAGAAGGATATACAATAATAACTGAACTCTCAAAATATAAAAGGCTCAATGTGTTAATATTTAGGAGTGACGAACTTGTATCATAGAGAATATGATTTTTCACAGAAATACATTCAACTTTGGATAGATTACAACAATAAAATTGGTTTGGTTTGTCGCTCTACGGTCATCTTGTGCACACTAGGGCTAAATAAGCCGGGACCTACGGTTTAAAGTACAATAAAATTGAAGATTACACTCTTATTTTAAAGATGCATGCAAGAAATTGCATGTTATTAAATCGCATAAGCTTGTGGAAAATCAATGGTATAATTCTGGTTTCCTTATTCATGAAATTAAAAATTAGCATTCATAAAATAAGTATAAATTCTTCAGATTAAACAACAAAGTACTATGATGTAAGGGGCTGTTTTTAATTGAAATTAAATATGGGTAAATCGCATGCATAGGTAATCACATGCATGTAGGCTGACACATCTACACACGGATCCGTGAAACATTTTCTCCAAATATGAAGTGGGACTATTTATTGAACATTGTATATGTCAATCTGTAGCAACTATGATGATTGGATACAACGCCAATTGAATACGATGGGGACTAGGTTTTTTTTAAAGGCAGTTTTCTTGAAGGACAGTATGAATGTAGCCAAACAACTTGAAATGGTGGAAGGTACCACAAATGATATGAAAGTCTGCAGCATGATGCATGGCGAAAAAGGATCCCATTGGGCAATGCTAGCCTTTCGTATAATCATTCAATCTTGTCCCATATTAGTGCACTTAACCATCAATAATACAGGTAATGAAATGCAGTAGCTGTTGATGCATCACTTTTGCACAGCAATGTTGCAAAGGACAGATGCAGGCATATTGTTCTGAATGACCAGCCAATTTTACGCATCATGATTTAGTGAAAACTTTCAATGTCGTTCAATGTCATAATTCATAATTGTGACATTAACGAGAAACTGTAAACGAGAAAACATAAACCGTTCCCAATTGTTAACTGCTTTATAGTATCGCAATAGCGCAGAAGAAATGTGTGCTGTGGTCGAACTGTTAAATGCATTGGCCATGAAAATTGTATCAATTTCAGATTTATAAGAGTTGTTTGTGAAGAGATTTTCAATAAAATTCTAGATTATAGGGTTATTTTAAGCATTAAATTATACTTTTTTCAAAAGAATGAATTAAGTAGTTTTTTGCAATTTCGTAAATTTATGTTATAAAATTATATATATTCACAGTGTCATACTTATTAGATTTGGATATCGAGGCAAAAGGGCTTGAAAGTTAGAAGCAGTACTTGTAGAATGCATTAACATATGGAACGTGTAACATCTCATTCACTTAAGACTTTTATGAATGAGATATAAAGGGAGAAGTTATAGCAAACAGAGGTTTATTTCTTTGCTATAATAAACTTCTTTTGAAAAATGCCTACATAGAAATTTCATGAAAAATAAAAATATTAAATTATGAATTTAATAAAAATTATAGTATCCTTTAAAAAAGATGAATGTTCCACAGTTCTCCGAGAATAAAGTTTAGAATCAAATTCATACTTTAATGTACTAAAAAAAAGCCTTCTCCTTGTTATAGCTTCTCAAGTATATATTACATGCAAAAAGGGATGAATCATACATATTTTTCATTACGCGTGGATAGATGACGATGCTATACCACTCTTAATTTTCTACTTTTAGCAAGAAATGCACAGAGAGTTTCAAGATAATCAGCATGAAATATTAATTACATACTTAATTTTCGAAACGCATTTATCGATCCGTTAACTTCAATCAGCCATGAATATCGAAACTTTTTGAAAGAAAAAGAAATCGAACGAGTTCACGTATCAGCAGTGTTCATAATTTTCTGATTAAGCACCAATATTTAGAGAAAAATTCATTGCTTGCGAATATCGCTTCAGAGAACTACTCTTTTCAGTATTGTATTTACCTTAGATTCAATTACGAAATGCAGAAGTGCTATTCAACTTCTCGCATGCTTCCTCCGCGAATTAGAGCTTTTGTGAAACCATGAAGCAAACACGTAATGCATGGTCCGCTAAATGCTCAGAAGTATTGTATAAATGAAATACAGTGTGAAACCTGCAACTTCTAAAATAAAAAGAAATATCGTTCAAATTAGTTTAAGGCGTAATCTTTTCTTAAGCAAATATTAGTTGATGCAGTTAACTGATATTAAACTTTTCTTTGAATTTCATAAACACCTGTACATTTTCGATAATAAAGAGGTTAAAAATTCCAGAATAGGTTATATTTATTGAATATAGAATAACATGATTATATTAATGCTACAGAAAATCATGATTCAATGAACTTTATAAACACTATTTTATTAGGAACAGTATTTTAATGCTATAGGAAATCGCGACCCAATTAATTTTAGCATGCTTATAAGAAAGGTAACAGAAAATTATAGGAAAAAATGCACTTAGAATTCCCCTACCGTCTTTTTAGTGTATTCTGTCTCAAATGAAAGAATACCCTTGAAAAAAATTTATAAACTAATTTTACTGCTTTTGCATTTATTAATAAATTGAATTTAAAAATATTTTAATTTATTGCTTTCCAATTGCTTGATAATGGAAATTATAATAAATAAATAGTCCCCTTAATTGGAAAAAATATGTCATGGGAATAACTTAATTGGACAAAATAATGAACAGAGTTTTAGAATTAAAGTTTTTTGATTGATACAAATAATGAATTCACGTTTTCATAGTAGTAAATTTCTTATACCGAATAAACATTTAAAATTAAATGTCAAATGAAAATGTATACCATTAAAATTAAATTTCATGGCAATTATCTTGGCATGGTAAACACAGATTCATTAAAAATGGATAATTGATTCGAAATTCAATTAATTTAATAAACATTGCAAGATTGTATGCCGAATTTTAGATGGAAAGGAAAACAGAGACTCAAAAAATTACCGGCAAATGGCAATAACAATATATAATGGAATTTTTTTAATATGCTTATTAAACTAACCACTGATAAACAAGATTTTTTTAGTAAAATGCAATGAAAATGCGAATGAGAACTGCAATGTGTATTATTTTTTCTATTTGGCACATATGAACATCGACATGCGATTTCACAAGAAATGGCGTTTCCTTTGGAAAATTAGTTTGTACAAAATTCCCGAAAATTGCAAGCAGCCCTAGAAGCTTTTCCTATTTGGAACTGATACCTGTTAATGAATTAAATGGTCCAACTTAATTAAATGATTCTATTTGTGAAAACTAAAAATCCCTGATTTGTAAAAATAATTTTTTTTTAAATTTATTAGATACTCCTTTAACAAGTTACTTATTTTAATATATCTCGTTTTTTAAAAAAATAGTTTTGTCTTTTTTTTTTTCTTATTTGCGAAAGTCTCAGCATTAGAAATGCCTACAATTCAAACGAAATTTCAGTTCAATAATTTTAATGAATCCTATTTTTTCCCTCCGATTTAGTAAAATAATTTCTCTTGCAAATAATTAGTAATAATTTATTAATTACGCTATTCTCATCAGTACTAGTATACATGACCTGACTCGTGATAACATGCGCAGCTAGTATGCACGAGGACTCAGGTTTGAATCTGATGGTGGAGTATAGCGACATGCATCGATAGTTAGGCTGTATGGTGGAATTTTCTCTCATACGACAGAAATTCAGGCAGTTCAGGTGGGATTTTCTGGTTTTTTCCCCCATACGACAGAAATTAAGGCAATTCAGGTGAGGATTTCTGGATTTTCTCATACGGCACGTAAATGCTGTGCATTTACTCTCAAAATCCCTCAGGAAAGCAATGATTTACCCTCATAACCCCTGGATGGGCTGTTTGTGGCATACAAATGTGGAACACGAATTCCAGTAAATATCAAAATAAAATACTGGAGGTTGAGGTCAATGTTCAAGGTCAATTGCAAACACTGAATAAGTCTTAAATCTATGATCAACTGAATAAGCCCAAAAACAGATTTTTTTTATCTCGGTGTTGTCCACATAAAAGAATTTTAATCTGCATATATGTTGACAACTTTTCCAAGAAATATTATGTGAATGCTTTATCCTATTAAAAAAATATCCTTCATAGATATTCTCAATGAAACCAACCCATATATGAGCTACTAATTCAAACATCTGCGAAAGAGTTTTGCTAGAATTAAACTGATTTCATATATCAAGTTATCTCGCCATTTTTAAAAACTTAACTGATATTTAATTTATAATCAGGAAATTTCTTCATAACAATAGGCACATCGTTAACCGAAAATCTCAGTGAAACTGAAGACGGAATATTATGGTTAAAATTTAGAAATTATTAATATTTAATGTCTAAAAGTGAAAAATGATTGGGTAAGCAATTAAAGTAGAAGTAAATGTTTTAAAAATTTAACTTTCTGTCTAGATAGGAAGTCCGTTGAAACCTGCTTATAAGTATTTGTTTCTTTGCTAATTTATTTCGTTATAGATATGAACGAATATAAACGAAGAGCGAAGAATTTACGAAGAAGAAACGAAGAATTTATTTCCAAAATTAATAAAAATCTTATTAAAGTTTTGCAACATAAATTAAAAATTTAGTGGCATGATAATCAAATGAAACTTTTTAAAATGACAATACGAAGTTAAAAATGTTAAATAAATGCAAAACCGTTATGTATCCTGCATTCCTTAAACATCTGTAAATCACAAAACAAGCTTTTTAACTACAAAATTAAAGGCCTTAATTAAAAACACAATTTCCACTGTTTATATATATATCTATACAAACTAATAAAGATACACGTAGTCTTTTAACAATACAAAAAAAGAAAAGAAACCATTTACATAGAAACAAACGCCTTGCATGTTAAAGACACAAAAAAGAAAACACGCAGAACAGTAAATGCAGAAGAATCGTAACACACATTAATCAAGCCAACACTCATACACGGAAATGAAAGACCGTGCAACTGAGAAAAAGGTAAAAGATTCATCACGTATTGCCTCTTAAGGAAGAAAATTAACAGCCTAGGGAAAACCAGCTTTATATGCAAATTTGTGGAGTGTTTACATTCCCAAATACAAAATTTGTCTTGCTTTAATTTAAGTGGCAATGTTAAATTTATTTAGCAGCATGTTTACATTGTTTTTGTAGAAAGCTGGTTATGAGTGCTTTGTTCCTTTTTAATTAGTTTTTCCTATAATAATTAATAGGTTGTTTCTGCTATTTTCTGCAAGATTGGTTGTTAAACTAATGTTCCGTTTTCCTTTGTTTTGGGTGCATAGATTTTGATGACTCAAACATTATCCAATCTTATTTAATCTAATTAAAAAAGACGAGTATTTAAATTTTCACACAAATGAGTATTTTTATTATGTTTTTAATTCAATAAAATTTTAGGTGGAAGATTGTTTCTTTTCTTGATAAATGCAGTTTACTGCTTATTCTTAGAAATTTACATAATTTATTAATGCAAAATATGAAATAAAATAGTAAGTGTAGTAATAGTAAGTACAATAGTAAGTGTAGAATTGTAGTAATAAAATAATGAACTTTATATTGTTTTTTTGTATGATAGTAAGGAAAAAAAGTATATATAAAACGTTATTATCAGCAATTAAGAATATTTAGGTATTGTTTATAATATTTGTTTAAAGTGCATTTATAAACATATAATATGCAAGACATTTATATTGTTTATTCTTGTACAAAATATTATTTTTATACAAGATTATTTTTATACAATTTATTTTTTTATACAATATATTATTTCTTGTACAAAAATAATATTTCAGCTCTAGATACACTTTGTTACAAATCGAGTAATTAATCAAATTAATGATTCATTTTAAGCTTATTCTCAGTAATAAGCTTAAAATGTAAAAATAATTTATAATCATTTTGTCATGTTTATTACAACACAATATTTATGATTATTCTATCTTTATATTATTATTATGATCGATGATTATTCATTAAATGATTAATTAGATGATTATTAGATTATCATATTTATCCTCATTCAATCCCTTATGATTTTCTTTATTTTTTTTATAGTACAATAAAAGAGTACCTTTCTACATACAGAAGTGAAGTGTGATCATTCTACGTAACAGGTTCCTATAATTTTTTGTTTATGAAATTCGACATCAAGCTCATAATTTGAAATTGCGCTAGTTTCATTTATTAAAATTTCATTTGTTAGTATATTTTATTTTCATTAAAAAATAAATTATTTAATTTTCAGGCTAATTCCTGTTGTATTCTAAAACTGACTTAGTGTAAATGATAGCATATATATTTTGTAAAAACACCTATTAATGAGTGAGGTTTTGAGGCAACCATAAAACATTTTTCCTTATGCAAAAAATGCACAGTATGGTAAATCTATAAATTATTACTTATTGCAGCATCAATAATACAAACAAAAATAAGGTTTCTTTAATTGATTTTTTTATCTATTGCATAGATTGAATAAAAAACTTTAACAAAAGTAATGTGCCGAAGCCATAAAAGTAAATACACAACCAACAATCCATCTGCATCCCCATACTGTCTCCAAATCATCAGGAATTGCCTCTCAATTCTTAAAGTATACAAAAAATGGCTTCCAATTATTCAAAGTTCATAATAACTCGTATTGAAATTTGAAAAGCCGAAAAACTCCCAATAAAAGCCAATCCATTAAACAAAAGCCATTTCCGTAATGGTTGGATTAACTTTATAGGAAGGGAAATTTTTACTTCGACGGAATCCCTTTCACCCTAAGCTTCAGCCTACCTCACCAGAAAAGAAGCCAAGGAAATATTTTCCTTATCCTTTTCCCTGCGAGCCACTGAATCGGAAAACATTGCGATTCGCAGTGCGCTGCTATGCCATTACTGGTTATCGAGGCAATCAAAAGAATCTGTTTTGGCTACTCCGGGAGTGAGATAATTCGGACATTGAAATGCAAATGGCAAACCCAAACAAATGAAATATCTGGGGCGACGGCCAATATCACTCCATTCTCTTATCTGTAGTCATCGATCCAGGACACAATGTTCTTTTATCTGTAGTCCCACGAATTATTTCCTGGCGACTAGGATTACCCGATATTTCTAATATCTCTTTGTAATCGAACAATTTCAAACTGGCTCGTGATCGAGAGCAATACCGAAGCAAGTCACGTGGCTAACTGAACAGTAAATGAAGTTTACGGGGTTAATTAGGGTTAGGTCAAACAGTATTCCATGATTTTCACGTGCAAATCACCGCTGCGCTCCCAAGACAAGCCTCATAGCGATTTAATCGAAAATGGGATGTTGTCATGTAACCGTAAACGTCACAGCGCAAGATTTATTCCACTTAGATAACAGGAGCACTTCATAAGAGACACACCGAAAAATCCAATCTCGCTCCAGCTGAATTTAAATAATAACTACCGGGACACATACCATGATATTATTAAGGCCTTGTTGTCT